>CM065364.1:23904873-24112373 GCA_033032245.1 Poecilia picta
TAAGGAACAGCTGCGGGGAATATCGGATTATTTTTGCTACCTTTTTTAGAGGGCGACCAGATTTCAGCTGCCGAGTAACAACAAAAGGAGAGCAAAACTTACACTATGTGTGCAAAGTTAGTCAAAAATGTCACCATGCGTTTGTTGAGGAGCCCCAAACCTCAGAGCCAAGCGCAAAACTGATCTGGAAGTAAATTAAACAATTTGGATTTACCAGCATGCCCACTTAAAGAGCTTGTATGCTTACTGGGTTTCTCCCATTCTTCCATTCATTAAGCCTGAATGCTCAGTGCCTCACAAAAGTATACATGTTTTCATGTTGAAACCGCAAATTGCAGAGTACTTCATCAGGGTTTTATGTGAAAAATAAATAAATAAAAGACCAAAAGTTGCATATGATTCTAAAGTGGAAGGAAAATATTATTCAATTATTTTCTTAAGCAGTAAAGTGAAAAAGTGGCACGATGGCTGTTGTTGGAGAGATGAAAGGCGATGCCGTGGGGAGGCTCTTTGTTTTTGTTCTAATCAGGGACAGACATGTGTGTCAGATTTAATTCATTTAATTTAATTTTCCTTTGGGATCAATAAAGTATTTTTTCAATTACTCAATTGAATTTGAGGACGTGCATTACTGTCACATACAGTATATTCACAGATCACAGCTGATCACAGTGCTCCACAGTTCTACTAAAGAAACAAAGGAAACATAAAATAATAATAAATAAAACAGAAAAAAAAGAAATAAGCTCCTGTAAGTTTTCAATCAAATTAGTTTATTTTATGCATACTGCCAAATTACATCAATGTGAAAAGATGTTGAGTATTATCTAAGTTTAAGAAGTACTCATCAAATGCAGAGAGAGCTATTGCATTAATATATTAACAGGGTTTTTTTATGTGTAATTTAATGAAAACGTTCTGCCACTTCGTAGACATTCGTGATATTGAAATGGCCCAGAATGAAAAATGAATGTGATGCCTCTGTGTTTGGAAGGTGCCAAAAAGTGTGAGTGAGGGTGGGAGTTCTCCCTCCAGCAGAATTAAGTTGACAGAAATATACCCCAAAAGACTCGTAGCTCTTAACTGAAGTGAATAAATGATCAATTCAGTGAGGAGGAGAGGGGTACAAAAACATGCCACACATTTCATATTTGTCTTGTAAGATAAGTTCACAAACAAGAGTTAACATTTCATTTCCACTTTGCAATCATACACTCCCTTCTGTCAGCCAGGACATAAAATACCAATCAAATAATCTGTCGTTTTTATCACAAAATGTAGAAAAAGTTAAAAGGTTATGGACACTTGTGCAAGACACTGGATGCAAACTTGGGGTTTAAATAAAGTTGATTGGCTACCTGCTTCCATGACCTGCCTCTGCGCTGTGCGGCGTACAGCCTCCTGCCGCAAACGTTGCGTTGTCCAAGCAGTACAGAGACTCGTACGAAGGCAGGAGGTCTGCGTTGCCGCCACTCACCGAGCCACCGGGCCAAGGATGGCCTGGTGGTCGCACTTCCTGGGTCACGGAGTCATAAGCAGGTGGGATGCACAGCATTGTCGCGGTGGCCTGTAACATCACCGGCTGATTTATGCTATGAACCACAACCGGGCGACCTCTTGTGTTTTGTTCCCGCACAGGAACAACATATATCTCTTCCTCCTGTGCCTGCGAGGCCAACAGGACACCGAATGAAACCTGCACACGCTGGTGAGCATGAAGGCACCTCCGACTGAGATCAGGACAGGGCCCAGAAGTTGGGTCCACTGAAAGCCGAGGAGGGCCTGGTAGTGATGCCAGCCCATGGCCGTGAAGGTGACACCCACCATCGCCAGGAAGACGCCGGACAGCAACAGGGCAGCTCTGGTTGTCTCACCGTCCATCAAACCATCTGACAGATGTGGATGTGAAACTGGATTGCCGGTTCCCACACGTCCCTGTCCCAACATTTTAGTCCAGTAATCGCAAGAGTCCTCCTCCTCTGTGCATCAGTTAATCCAGCTCCACATGGGGAACGCCGTCTCCCACAGAGGTCGACAAAGTGAAATGAATGAACACAGAGTAACTGGATTTCCAGTCGAGGCGACAAGTTATAAATTAACTTTCCATTACATATTGCTGGTTAAATGAAAATAGAGTTTTGCACAAATGTGGTCAATGTGACCGAATAAGAGCCAGTCCTTCCTGTTGGACAATGTGTGAAAACTTCTGAAACGGTGGAGGATTAAACTGTATGCGTCAACACTGACGCCAAATGGACATACTCTCTGTCACTGTTTGAGTTATTTTCAGGTTTTTAGTTATTGTTAAAACTCTAGAAATTAGCAAGTTCATGCAAGCAGGTTGTTTTTCTTCATCTTTTGATCGCTAACACATTTGCTCTCTAGACATTAGTGTAGCTGCAGAGGAATTTAGCAGCAAGAGAACAGCTGAAATCGAGAAAAACAAGGGAACTGCACAAACATTCCAGATGCCAGAACCGGTGTCCAGATAAAAAGCACGTCTGCTTTTATCTGGACATTTTTTATTTTTTTACTTTTTTGCCGTGCTGCTACTGGCAACAGATCAAACTCTGACGGTCCAGAAATCAGTCTTGCATGTTAAGCCAAAGGGCTTACGCCCCTTCACACTTGCAGTTCGAAGGCAAGCGATCTACATCTAACAGCTACACGTCCCAGTGGAAGAGTCGCTGGACTCGATCCAAAATGTCTGCTGAGGTTGGATGTTTTTTTATTTCTTTTTCTTTGCCACGACCTGCAGGAGGGAAACGCTCATGCTGTTTCATGACAACTTTTTATAATTAATATATATATAATAATTATATTATATATATATATATATATATATATATATATATATATATATATACATAAGCAAGCTTCCTGCACTTGAAAAACAAGAAGTCATTTTGATGACTTTAGCTCAGGGAAAGCATACTTTTAGTTGGTTTACCCGGCTTTTATGTGCGCTACATACATATGCGCTTGTTTACTCTGACTCTGCAGTCGTGGTCTTTGGCTGCTCAGTGTGAGGGGCAGCAGAACCGTCTGCAAACAGTCTGACATGTGTTTGTACAGTGTGGTAAAATATATACATATATATATTCACATATGTTCATTGAATTCTAATTCCAAATGCAAACAGTGACATGCAGACATGTTGTTCAAAGACCTACATGAAAGCACGTCCTCATGATGTTGCATGTAGCAACCTCCCGCTAATCAAGGAGCAAGGATAATGCTTATGGCAAAGCAAAACAAAAGGGGTCTTCGGGGGGAGGGAAACAAACTGATTATCGCGCACACAATACGAGAGAGCGATCAAATCTAACCTGTGTGCGTCCACTGTTTACCAAAGCCCCAGCTCATTTCACTCGATGCTAATGAACAAGGGGACAGGCACAAAGGGCCCATATGAGAGCTGTGTTTAAAGAAACCTCCTGGAATTGCAGCTGTGCAGATTCTTTCAATTAGCAAACTCCAAATATTTATGGAGAGAACATTTCCTCTCTGGAAGGAAGGAAGGAAGGTTCTGTGTGTGCTTGTCTCCTGTTGACTCACTCCTGGGTCCATTGATCCCTTGAGCTCAGGGTTTGTTTAGCTTCAGGACTACAATCCTCCTTTGAAAACGTATCTGCTTGGTACCTTCACAGTGAGCCTTTGAGAACAGAGTTTATCTATACTGTACATATCTATGGTATTCGGAAATTTGACAACACGTCAAGAAAGACGTGTTGCAAAACGCTGATGATATTGGAGAGATAACAAGGCACAAAATGTTGGAGAACCTTCGCTTCATTCGAAACCCCAAATGTCTCAAATTATTTAGCAGTTATTTTACTTGGTCGATCAAAAGTCTCAAGTCTTGTACTCTGTACATGTGAGCATGCACCAAGGTGGATCAGATTACAGAACCACCTTGGTGGAGGTGTGAAGTAGGACTCAGAGGGAAGTACGGGGCCTTGTGTATAAATTAGTGCCAGTACATCCCATCCTGAAGGCTTAAATGCATTGGTGGCATTTAAGGTGTTTATAAGGTTGTTGGTTTAGGTGAGTTTGTTAAAGATGTAAATCCACAAATCCTATAGAAATGGCCCGGCATCCAATTTTCCCTTTGAAGCCCCTCGACTGATTGAGCCCTTTGTTTTGGGTAAAGAAATGGTGGAAAGACAAGTTGGATTTGCTCCTTTAACGATTTGAGTTGAGTATTTCTTTCTTTTACCCGCAACCAAACAAGGTGAGAAAGTAAACAGCAAGGAACGTTTCGGCTTTCAACTCCTACCCAGATAAAGAAAAAGGCGAATAAAGTAGTTTTCACAGGCTCTACACATGTATGTGTAGTCGGTTACCACAGCTAGACATTTGTTTGCTTCTCCATCAACATCGCTCAGACATTTTCGGAACGGCAGATTCCGTTGGTATGTTAACAGCTCCAAAGGTCCACCACAGGAATTAAAATATGATCGTGCCTCAGTCATCGCCCCCCCCAAACACACACACACACACACACACACACACACCCGAACGATGACAAATAGCCTGTGACGTGCCTCTGTGAACATGGCACGGAAGGGTCCAGTACTATCCAGGACTGCCACTGGAGTACAGGCTGCTGGCGTTTTATTGGTTTAAATTCTTCCACAAGCGAGTCCTTTCAACAATGAAAAAAATAAAACAAAACAAAAATCCCTTACAGTAGAATCAGTAGTGTAACAGTTTCTGCTTGCTGCTGCCAGAGAGCAGCGATGCAATTAGGCGAGCTCATTATCTTCGTCTGACCTTGGGGTTATGGTTTCACATGACTCAGCGGCTCGCTGTTGCAAACAGACAGAAGGGGTTGCTCATTTTGAAATCAGCTATTTGTGAAGCTTGATCTAATTACTTCCAGCTCCAGACATCCAGGAAATCTTTGCATGTGTGTTTGTGTAAGCTTAATTTAAAATTCAAGTTGTGTTATGATGGAAAATCCTTTTATTTTTATTTTTTTAAACAAAATGACTTCATCCCAGCGAAGGCAGACCTCAGTGATTGAAAAATGTCCTCTCGAGAAGAACTGGTGTAGGAATAAATTGCGTGGAGCCTAGATCCAGGTGTTGTTAAGTTTTACCAGAAGTTGTGGCTTTACAGCTGAAATCCATCAGACTAGATGAGTGATTTTAATATAAGTTCATTACTTTAAAGATTTACCTGCAAACAGGATGGGATTGTAAATGTCTGCTTGAATTTTGCCGTCTTTAAAACATACAAAATCTGCTCAGTGTCAAGACCTTCTATAAAAAGGTAATATCTTTACATTAGCTTTAATGAAACTCCTGTTAGACGTTTCGGTCCAAGAATTACAAGAAAATAATCCGCTTGATTGGCAGCAATAAAAATGCTCTGCTAGTGTCGACCACATAGAAAAAAGAAAGACGTTCATAATTTAGGGTAACAGTTGAAACAAATCTGCTTGCTGGGTGGAAAAATGTGAAAGATTTCCTTGGACGAAAGTTTGACACGTTCAGGGTTTGAGTTATTTTAAAGAGGTCCTCTGGGTTCTGGAATGAGCAGGATAGGAATCCATATTAACGCAATAAACTTAGTCTATTGCTTATTTGTTCAGATGGTTTTCCTCGTGGTGAGGAGGAAGATCAAATGGACACATCACTTTCAAATTGTCCGTAAATGTTACTGATGTCGGTCTTGCTCTCTGGATGGGAGAATAACTCAGTTCTATGGCTCCAGTGGGCCTTTGAACAAACACGACTGTGTGGTGAACAACAAAGACCAAATGCTTTCGTTCTCTCTGCTCAGACCATTTCACGGGGCTGATGCTAAGGCCTGGCCTCTCATTCAACACCAGACGGACCGCGCGATCAGCCGTGAAGATGCCATTTACCACGTCAACGGAAACAGTTCAGTCCGGTACCTTTGCAGAGCTGTACGTTAATGTGAAGGCACAGTGAATCGACAGATTCAGTGCCCTCATGATACACTTAACCAGCCGGTGTGCGTTGGTCGATAATGGGTGACTATGTCACAGATTATACACACTTGGCTTTAGGAGCATGCAGTCCGTTTGTAAAGCCCTACAAAAGGTGAATAATTCAATCAAAGACTAACAGACGCGTTCTTTCCTCTGCTCTCATAAACAGACAATGATGATTCCAAACACAATTATATGGTTTTCTTATAAACCAAGGCAGTACGCAAATATGACAGTAACAAATAACAGATACAGGATAAACCAATTTTTACTGCAATAGGATTTCTGATTAACTTATTTTCCACAACCCAAAATATACTGTATGTTTGCTTGATAAATAGAGCATTAATTCATTTCAGAACATATATGCCACACTTCTAATCGTAGGTGCAAAGGCTGCCTGCAGCTGAAATACATTGTAGTGCTACTTTCACACACGGGTTCGTATCTTTTCTGAGTCCGCTCAGACAACATGAGCAATCAAAGCAGAAAAAAACGTAACTATGATGGTATTTGTTCATGGTGACTGTAGGATGGAGTTTTAGGCGAACCGATTGATGGGGCCCTTTTCCTGTAGGAATCTGGGCTCCAGTCAAACCAGTTTCAGTTTATTTGCTTTAGACATGTCAGAGGAAATACATTTTCAGCTATAATTGAGTAAATAGGTAATAGTAATAGAAAGAAAAACAGCAGCCACACATACATGCTGTTTGTATTCGACAATTTAAAATTATGCTTAAAATTAAGCAGGAAAATGTAATGAAATCTTGTGAATCCTCCACCAATCAAAATAGTCTAAGATCAGTTGTTGTTTTCTGTTCTTCTGTAGACAGTAGAAATAGATTTTCTTCTTCTCCGTTTTGTTACATGCCTCAATATGAACGGCAAACTAATTCCACACACTTACAAATTAAGTCGCACGTAATCAACTTATTTTAATTCCTCCACAGCTGAGTACTGTTCCAAAGTTACTTTCAGAAACTGGATGGTGTTTGTACATTCTGTATGTATTTTCACACTTAAAACTGTTGAAAGGTTTTGCCATACACATGGAAGTAGAACAAATTTAACCATTCTGAGTAAAATTATGGTAACGACAGAAAAGCCATTTTTAATTCTGCCAGTGTTTTTCATAAAGTTAACATTGCAGCATTGTGTTTTTGACAGCACAAAGTGAACAAACCAGGCTAACCAAAGCCAACTTGCCTTAGCTTTATTCAGAAAATAAAACTTAACATTCTTTCATCTAAATTAGACATTTGCTTAAAAAAAAGTTTGCATTTTTAGTAACTTGTTGTCAACATTCACCGATCCTAGACGATCGAACTGATCCTGCCACCTTTCTGGGGGTGATTTCTGCTCACACGTCTCACTTCGGTGTTTCAGAGTTTATCGCCCGCAACTCGGGGGACCTCAAGATCTTTCGCTTCTCCGTCTGAGTGAGGCGGAAGAGTCAGCACCGATGGCTCGCACATGTGGCCGAGGAAAGACAGCTCAGAGGCTGGATCTCAAACAGTAAAGAGGAAGTCCTCCGTCAGGCAGGACGCAAGGAGATGACTGAGCGTGTAAATACGCACAAGGTGTTGATACAGTGCTGAGTGTACAGGCACAGTCATGAACACATCTCCCTGTAAGCAAAGCACTGCATGGGACTCTCTCAGCCCAAACATAACGTCTGCAGCACATGTGTAGCTTTGCCTTTAAGAGCTTTGCTTTCACGCTCTATCCGTCCGCAACGTGTACAGCGGCCAAGATCCAGGCCCGGTTCTGGGAAAAAAAAAAAAAAGTGACAGAAGATTTGTTGTTTTTGTCTTGTAGCTTTCCAGTGTTTTAACTTTGCAGGTTTGAATGGAGTCAAATCTTGAGTGCTTTAGCTGCAGTTTCGGGGGCCCTTTCGGTGCAGCTTCAAGACGTTTGTCTCCGTTAATGATGGAGCGCTGAAAAGATTCAGATTGTTGTCTTCGACCTTAAAGCAAACAAGGTTGTCCTGAAATGGGAAGCAAAATGGGGTTTTTGTAATTGTACTGTGTGAAAAACTATTCCTGAAAGCTTCGGGAAATTGTTCTCACTGACTCACACAGCCACTTTAAAATCTCACGAATCCGACATGATAGATGTTTGTGTTTTAAACATATAGTTGAATGGATGAAATATTAATAATTAGATTGTTTCAACTAAAATGTGGATCTATACTTCTATATTTTTTAAAAAATCTTGCTTTAGAATAAAAGCAGTTCTTGCCTTTTTATTGGTAAATATTTAACTCTGGACTTAACTGTACTACTAACAACTACGTACCTATAATTTTGTTATTTTAAACAATTATCTTCTAACTCCCTCCTCCACCCAACTGTACCCAAATCAAAATCTGTATTTTTCTACATCTTATTTTTTGTATGCTACAGCAATAAAGGAAAAAAAAAACACACAGGTTTATAGTAATCATTTTCATATATTTGTATATATTCATATATTACACATTTAATACAGGTACAATTAGAAATCATAAAACAGACAGAAATGGCAGAGATATTGATAAAAACGTGACAATCACTGACACAACGTTGCTCTTTGATACAAAACAATGAGAAGGAAGCGGAGTGGGGCCTGGAGGATGACCTCAGTAACATGCGTTATAGTTTTGGGGCGACAGCAAGAACCAGCTTGCTTATTCTTCAATACATTTTCAGAACGGGTGGGCTCATTAATAAAAAGTGTTTGCCTTGCTTGGGGTGGAACAGGAAAAAAAAAGACCAAACAAACAAATTGGAAGCCCGAAGTTGATTTCGTTACGAATTTATTTTTAATTGCGGCAAAAATTGACTTTGTAGCAACAAAATGTGAATGCACATTTATATACAAGATTAGTTAGTGTCAGCACTTTAGTTCAATGGTGAACGCTTCAGTTTACAAAACTAGCCAAAAACACGACTCAAATTTGTGTCCGTAATTTGACAACGGTGCGCTACAGCTTTAAAACAGAGACACTTCGTGATTTTATCGTCGATATGCTGATAAGTCATTGGTGAACACGCAGAGGACCAACGAGTTACGGTTTTCGGTATCAAATAAAAGAGCCGTGATTATTCTTCATGTCTGAGATGTCAAATAGTTACATATGACACACAGTGTAAAGTGATCCCGCTTTGAATTACTACCAAATCTGAGGACGACCACAGGGATGATCTCAACCAGATAAAAAGTTCGGTACGAGTTAGAAATTTTCCACCAGGAGGTAAACAAAAAAAAAAAGTATTTGAAGCGGAAACCATTTGTTAGAAAAAGGTTGTATAATAAAGCACCAAGATTTAAAACGTGGCGACTTTTTTGTTTTTTCTGCTCACAGACGAGGAGTCCGTCGCAGGTTTAATGGCAGCATGGCGTCACAGCATCGACAACGCCAGATAAGTCGCGGTAAGGCATCGTTATTTTTTTAGCCCTGTGGTGATGCTATTAGCTAAAAACCTGACGACGCGTACTCGATAGAGAACGAACCAAATTAACGTTTTGTTTTCAGCCGAACAAGGCGAAGAAGACTCACTTATTTCCGGAAGACAATCGATACTAAAACGAGGCGACATTTTCCCTTCAGTATCCAAATAAAGGAGTAAATACCACACCGGGCACACTGTAAGTGCTTTTCTCATCAACTGTGCTGCGGAATACAAAACAAGTAGAAAAAGAAAACAACAACAACAAAAAACGAATAAAAACCCGATTTAGGCACATTTTTTTTTCAAGGCTGCAAAGTTAAATTTGGTTCAACGTCCCTCGATTTGTGTTTTTAAGTCTCTAACAGTGTTTCACAGATGGAGACTCCCGTTTTAAAAAACGTCAGCACTTAAGGGTTTATCAAAAACGTCAACAGGATCTGTTCTACAAATTACAAACCCAGGGAGATCTGGAAATGCTTGGAGGCAGTTTTCTCTTTCTTTTTTTTGACTTCTGTTCCACAGTACAAGATCAGGCACTGAGGTTGGATCTTTTATTTATTTACTTTCTCTTTTTTTGCATTTTCTGAGAGCACGAGAACAATTTTAAGATCAAGTTTGTGCCACAAGTGAGAGAGTCCTGCTGTTGGAGACAGAATCGACCTTCATTGCTTCATTGCACATGTTTAAAAAGCAGAGAAAAATCAGTAAAGAAGAGCCGATTTTGAGAGTCAAGAGTTATTTACAGTTCGGTGAGAGCTTTTCAACTCATCAGCACTTAAAAAAAATGATTCCATATTCCTTCTAGGCTCTTAGAAATGAGTACAAGAGGGAAAAGAGCTTCTGGAAAAGTTGTTAGTGCATGATTTTTTTTTTCTTTTTTTTTCTCAAAATTTCAAATACAATATAAATTTATGGAGAATCAATAAATTGTCTCTGTACATAATTGATCGGAAAGCATTATTAGACTTCATATCTACAATTTTTTCTGAAAGCTCATCCGAGTTTCATTTTTTTGTATCATTTCGTTTTTTTTAAAACAGTGTTCTTTACTCAGTGCTGTTTTACTGTAGTGAGATTCTGGCATCCTGCGCGAAACCGTGGGCAGAAGTGCGCTGGCGAATCGGGACGCTTCGATTTGTCTTTTGATCGAAGATGAGACGGGGCCGGGGTCACCTCAGCAGTCTGCCATGTAGCGACCTGAAGACACAGGAGATGCACTTAAACATGTGGAAGAGTTAAATATGAAAGGTGGCAGGAACACGCAGAGGAGGGACAAGGATTCACGCCTCTTCCACGGCAGCCTTTGAGGGCGTTTGCTGGGGATTCGTGTGCCGGGCCAACGCCGAGCGGTGCGTACGGTGGTGTGAAAAAGTGCTTGCCATCTCCCTGATTCTTGTTCTTTTTTCGTGTTTGTCACACTTCAACGTTTCAGAACATACTTTTAAATATTAACCAAAGACAGCACAAGTGAACACAGAATGCGGTAATAAACGTCTTCATTTTAAAAAGAGAATTTTGTGTTTCTTTGTGTTGTCTTTGACTGATAATTTCAGATTGGTCTGATGTTTTGAAACCGTTGATACTGTGGTGACTTCTGAGGCTAATTGCTCTGACTTTTATTTTGGGTCGTCAGAGTAAAAACAATTGAAAACAAAAGCGTGTCAGTCATTGCAGATTTGAAAAACCGTGTATCCTTTTCCTCCCCGTTCAGACTTTTACCGTTATTAGTGTTGGTGTGTCACGTAAAATCCCAATAAAAGACACTAAAGACAAAGGAGGGTGAATTTTTTTAAAAAGTGCCGTTCAACGTACCCGTGGCAAATCTCTTCTTGTTGAGCGAAAGTCTGTATCCAGTCCCCTGCAGGTCCATGTCGACTCCTGACAGGGTGCTGCCCTCGTTCATGAACTGGACCGCCAAAGTGGACGGGTTCGAAGGGCCATCGGAGAGCTCAAACTTGGCCCGCAGAGAGCCGGCGCCTGAGGTCACAAACCAATACGGTTGGCAGAGTTGTACGAACTTAAAAGAGAAAACAGATGAATCCCTGATCACCTTCGTTTTCAGACTTTTCCGAGATGTCGCTCAGCTTCCAAAGACACTTGCTCTGCTCTGAATTCCTAAAAGGGACAACAACAAAAAACACCCCAGGTTTTTAAAAGAAAAAGATATGTTTTTTGTTTTTGCAGTGGGCCACGCCGGGCTCCTGTTGGTTGGCTGTTCCTCACCATATGGAGTTGGGTAGAGACTGCATGTTGGTGACGCCCCCGTCGACAGGAACCAGGACTTGTATGTTGGTGAGCGCGGTCCGGGCGAGTCCATGGAGTCCGGGTTGTAGCGGTAGTCCAGCCGCAGGTCTGTGGTGCTCGGCGTACACTTCCAGTACACGGCCAGGTTGAGAGGAGTCGAATGGATCCCGTCCGATAGCACCTGAACACAACCAACTGGTGTCAAACCTCAAACCTTCGAGTCTCAGCAGTCGGAGAGACAATGAGGGGCATGGCTAGAAAAGGTCGAGGGTCAGAAATAGGCCTGTCGCCATAACTCATTTTGCTTAGGGATTAATTGTCCCAGAAATGATTGCGATAAACAATAATATTGTCATTTTGGAAACATTGCTCACTAATAGCATCAAAATGGCATAACAGTGCCTTAGTGTCCTTTTGCGCTGGCCTTTTTGTCAATCAAACACCTCAGTGATTGTGGACCGTCAGTAAGACGGAAACAGCCTGTTAGTTTTTGCCAATTTATCCATTCACCCTGACTGGATTTAGTTACATCAGTGGTGAAATGGAAATTTAGCTTTTTAATGTTGAAATAGTATTTGCTCATACTGAAAAGTGTAGAGATGATACGAGCAGGGGGGCCTCCAGAAGGAGCCGTGATGGGGGTTACTGATAATTAAGGTGTGGCACGCTGAAATGAAAAGCATTAATAAAAAATGTCTATAGTTTTACTGCATAATGTCTGACTGTAAGGTTTTCTGAAAATGACATTTTCTTATGTATGATGGAGTATCTGGTACCTGGAAGGGTATTTTAATTTCCCTTTTCTGGAAGGTGGCAGTTGAATTCCCTCTTCAGCTCAAACGCTTAAGAACTTTTTAATGACAGAGCCATGAAACGCCAAACCAATATATTAAAATCCTGCCTAGTCCAAGCTTTTACACATGAGAGGTGATTGGAGAAACAGAATTAATCCCATTCATCCCATCTTTATAGTTTTTTTTTTGCAGATTTTTTTTTCCTCCAGGGGAAAAAAAACTAAAATACTTTATTGTGCTATAAACAGGAATAAAATAATAATAATAATTATGATAATTATTATATTAATAATATTTTGAAAATCTCAGATCTAAACTAATCCCTTGGGTAAAAAGGTTGAGCTGCAAGCCAGAGACATTTAATTAAAAAGGTCTAGTCTGTTAGAAAAGCTGTATTGAGGTGGGTTTTACTCAGTTACATTGACTTGAGTAAATTCTTGGGGGGAAAAAAAAAGACTTTTAGGAGTACTTTTACTACGTTGCATTTTCTACTCTTACTTGAGTAATTTTATTATGACGTATCGCTGCTCTTACTTCAGTAAAAATTCTGGATATTTAACCAACTTCACCGAATGAAGAACAAACTCATTTTACCAAAAGTTCACCAGACATACCAGCAGTTTTATTATGAAAGAAACTGTTTTGGGAAAATGTTTATTTTCTGTGATTTTGTTGTTATTTTATGAATTACTTTCATTTTGCTCTTTAAAATATCAGAATTTCCATGTATCTTTCTATTTTGGTCCGACTGATATAATTTTAAAAAATGAAATGGTTTCCGTTTTTGATTGGTAATTGAGTAGCCTTTTTACCAAACACTTTTTTACCCCTTTAGTTTTTTTTTTACTTTTAGTTGAGCAAAAATATGTTGAGGTAGCGCACCTCAAGTTGAGCACAGTTTTTTGGGGTACTCTGCCCAGCTGTCGTGAAATCAAACTTGATCCGTCAAAACATGGCAACACTAATGGAACCGAGTTGCCATGTTGTTTGACCCAAATGGACCGGCTAAAAACAACATAATACACTGGATCTTTTTTCCAGTGGTCAGTCGTCATATTTTCATTCAGCCAAAGTGTGATGACGCTCCAGTCGGATATTGTCAGAAGTTACCTTGGTTTGGTTTTTGCAGGCCTGAGGTGACATATAGTGAAAGAACAAGCACCGTACTGCATCTTTAAAAATGCCTTCATTTGAACTTCACTAGCCTAACGCTCAAACTTGATTTTGCCTCTGACTCTGCCCTCTGACTGAGAGATTAAAAAAGCAAAACTTCAACAAGGTGTTTTTTTTTTTTCTTTTTAACAAAGTCGTTTTGTCTGGATTAAGCTCTCGGAGCGATTCTAGCAGACCGACCTGATATTTTAAGACGTCCACGTTGTAGTAGGAGGCCGACGGATTCTGGTCAGAGGCTTTTCTGAGGTAGGACGTCAGGGCTTGCATGTTGAACCAGAAGTCCTTGGAGTTGGGGTCGCTTTGGGAAGGATCACTGGATGAAAGGCAAACAGAAAGAGGGGAGACACAGACGGGGAATAATCAGAGGCTCAATTATGCGTCGCTCGCCTTGGCTTTGTGTGTAAAGCTCCAACAGCTCGGAAAATATGGCCCTGTTAAATTCGACCGGCTACTAAATCACAAATTCCAGTTGATTCAATTAGTCCAGCCGTGTGGTTCTGAGATAACTGGGAGGAAGCGGAGCGAGGAGGGAGGGGGGGAAAAAAAGAGAGAGAGAGAGAAGAAGACGCAATCTAAAACAAATGTTAACAAAACTTTTTTTCTTTTTTTTTTACATGGGAAGCAAAATATACCGAATTACGTCTCCCTACAACTAATGAGGTGAGACATACCTCAACACGTTTAAGGAATTAAGCGCTGAATGACGTAGCCGCTTTATGAAGTGCCTCCTCGCCGTTTTGGGCGTCTTTCAGAAGAGACATGGACAGTTGAGAACACGGTCGTGAAAAACGGCTGGAAAATATTTCCCTGACAGCTTAATGATAGCTTCATGTCGGATTACTAATTGAATTTCCTCTCGCTGGTGCGAAGTTCGTTTTCTGGAGGCGCGCTCGTACGGCCGGGCCCAGGTCCGTCTATCGCTTGGCCGGCGACTCCCGTTTGTGTTGAGCTCATCGATCGGCTCGCTCAGGTTCTTGTCGCCTAGCCGGTTTGTGGCGAAGATCTTAAAAAAACAAAAAGCGACCTCACCTGTACAGGAGCTGCTCGTTCTGCAGGATCTGGTCCAGCCTGCTGGTGTTTTTCAGCTTGAAGGTGAGGACGGCCGGGGAGGGGTTGGTGGTGAACACCTTGATGATGCCCACGGGGAACGACAGCGTCATGTCGCCGGTGATCTTCACGATGCACCTGCCGAGCACAGCCACCGATTTTATACTTTTACAGCTTCCTCGTGTGGCAGAGAGCCTAACGACGATGGTGACAAACAGAACCGGTCTCGTGTGATCCCGTTATTTTTCAGTCATGGTCAGAGGTCGGCCGGCGCACCACTGCATTTAGACTGTGATTGGACCGTGTATTTAGGTGATGTGGCTCTGGAAAAAACCAAGAGGCCACTTAAAATGATTGGTTCCTCTGATTTTACTCTTTATAGGTATATGTTTGAGTAAAATGAGAATTATTTTATTCTTTGAACTTCTGACAACATGTCTCTGAAATTCCAAGCAAAACTTTTGTATTTATTTGCAGAAAATGAGAAATGGTCATAATAACGAAAAAGATGCAGTGCTTTCAGACCTCAAATTATGCAAAGAAAACAAGTTCATATTTGTTTAGAAACAACAATGCTAATGTTTTAACTCAGAAAGAGTTCAGAAATCAATATTTGGTGGAATAACCAGGAGGTTTTCAATGGGGTTCAATGCTTCCTCTTCATTTGTTTTGGTAAAATTATAATTGAAGGGGTCTGCATAAGACTGATTTGACACTGTTATAAACATGACATGACATCTGTCGTGAACATGAAGGAGTCCTCACGAACAATTACTGTTGTCATGAAGTGTCATTCGATTAATAATGACACTTTCAATGGACATTTAATGCTAATTTTAATAATACTTTGCCTTAAAAGGATAATTACTGACCAAATAAAGCAAAGTTGACACTTTTATTGCAACTTTTGGTGAAACTTTGCATTGAAAGTGTCATTATTTACCGAATTACACTTTATGACAACAGTCATAAACATTCATAAAGACTCCATCATGTTCATGAACGTTGTTATGTCATGTTTATGACAGTGTCATGTCAGTTTTATGCTTCGAATAAAGTGTCACCATTCTTTCCAGAGTTGTATATAAATGGGAATAAACAGGCATATATATATATATGTGTGTGTGTGTGGTGTGTGTGTTTTTCTTCAAAACAATTCAAAACGTTGTCCATCTGAACATGTAAAGAGACAACACACAGGTGTTCATTGGACTGATCCTTCATTAGAATCTAACTAGTGATTCCTAATTCACTAAACAAAGTCATTCCATTTATGTAAGCTGCACTCAGAAAATAATAAGAAGTACTTATCAAATGTCCTGCACTTATTGGGTTTTATTCTGAAACCTTTAGCCAACTAATCCTCTGACGCAACCGCAAGTTTGGTTTCTTGCCTTAACTTAAAACGTGCGGTTGATTTAGTTGGTGCGTAATATTCTGTACATCTGCACGCTTCGGTGGTGTAATGTAAACCCAGTCTACCATCAGTGTGTGTGTCTAGTGGGCCGCGGTGGTCTCTCAACCTTGCGGTGTGTCTTTGCTGCATTGCTTATGAAATGTTCCATTTGCTAATAGCTGGAAAAAGAAGCCTTCTGCACAGCAGCAATTTAGCAGCAGTTAACCAATAAAAGACTGGATGTTTGCTCTGTCCCAAACTATAATCTCCCTCATGCAGGTTATCCATCCTGAAAGAATGGTGTCGGATTCTTGCAAAGCCTTCCATACGTGCACAGGAGAGGGAGAGACAACAGAGGTGTGCAGACAGGGACAAAGAAAGCGCGTTGTAAGAACTGCGGACTGTAAAGCTCGTGCAACGTAGTCCCCACGCAAACAGCAGCATGCACATGTTCAGATCAGCTCCGCAGGCCTTTCCGAGCGTCATGTGAGACTCACTTGGCAGGATCAGCTCCTTTGAAGTAAGCATTAACTGTTTCCGTGAAGGCCACGGCGATGGGCAAGGCATCTTGGGATGCCAGGGTCACAGGGCTCGGACCGCGAGACGTCCCTGAGAAAAAAGAGAGAGAGAGAGAGAGAGGCTCAGGGTTACAGGTCTGCTGCCTTGTACGTTTACGTCAGATCATCCATACTCGCACAAATAAATAGTGTTATTAAAGGGACTGACGTAGATATTGTAAAAGAAGCTGCTTTTGATTAACTCAAACATTCGGCGTAATCACTGCACACCAAAATGGAAACCAAAAATTTAATAGAATAAACCGTTTTAATGGCGTAAAAACGTAGATGTTAGATAAAGAGAGCAGCCAAGACACAGCTGCAACTTCTGCAAAGCGACGTATATTTTTAGCTGTTGGTTGTTTTCCCTTTGAAAGGCAGATTGGTGTTAGTTCCTTTCAGGTAAACACACACACAAAAAAAAAGACCGTTCTCCAATGAGAACTTCATCCGTACCTGCTGGTGCTTCACACCGCTTCTCAAAGGCGGGCAGCTTGGCTACAAACCCATCATCCTCTTTACGCCACATTAAAAGGCACAAAGAGGAAGAGAGGAAACACACAAACGCACAGAGAGAGCGCAGCGTGAGGAGACGTGACGCTGAGAGAACACTTTCTAAAAATGTGACAATGGGAGGCAACGAGCCCCGAACGAACACGTCTGATATGACAGAGATGAGCAGCAAAGATAACACACACAGTACTGTAAGTAAAAGTCTTGAATGAACACTGGTCCAATGCTTTCTTTGAGTGGTTTTAAGTCAATCTCCAGGTTTTCTAGGAGTCACTGGCTCCATTTCCATTGGCTATGGAATTGTGCAAATCGGAATTGTGAAAGTAAATTTGCTTACTAGAAAGACGGCAGTTTCAAAAGTGTTGATAAGTTTTTTGCGCTACAATTAGGTGGTTTTTTTAGCTGCATCAAATTGACAAAAACAACAAAATCAGGCAAAATAAACACTATTTTTACATCACACTTTTTGCAATGAACAACTGGATGTTGGTTTTTAATGACTTATCGAGTGAACAACATTGATTTTAATTGCACATTTTATTGAATGGAAAGACAACGACTGCAAAATTGTGTTTTCCGACATTAGTGGAATATTGGCAAAGTTTAATTTGCGCACATCTGTAGTGGAAACGCAGCTGTTGACAGTTTTTGCTTGCAGTTCAAACTACATACTAGATGGTTTTTACAGGATTTTGTTTGTTTGTTGGGTCACCTATTAAACACTGACAGGTGAGAGAAAACACAGCACAAAAAGCTGTACCTTAAAGCAATATCTCATAAGCAAAACCCAATTTGCTCTCTTACGTTTGGCTGCAGAACCAAAAAATGGAAATGTGCTACCGTCTGACACAAAACTCTGTTCATCTGCAGCCAATAGGGTCCTTCTATTAGTGAAGCGAGTGGAATAATGAATTTCAAAGATATTTGGTATGTAACTTTAATTCTTTATGTTTCTGAATGACGCAACGTTTTAATAGTTGTAAAACGGATAAATTAATTTCATCGATTAATAATAATTGAAGATTTAATTTTTAAAAAACCGCAGCTATCTTCTTTGATAATCGCATTTCAGAGCTTCTATTCATTCAGACTTTAAATTCAGGTCAACTCACAGACAAGATGAGTGAAATAACCAGTTTTTCAAAAATATTTTCTGATATTCATCATTTATTTTTTGAAAAACAGAAGAAAGAGATGGGGCAAAAACAGGTTCAAATCTGAAATTGGATTTGATATGAAAAAAACCAAACTGATTCTATTTTTTAAACCACAGTCTTTCATACACGTACACTTCTGTAAGCAATGAATGTTTCTAATTAAATTATTAGATAATTGCTGTTGATAGTGTTGCAGGTTTTGACCAATCAGAAAGCACAGATTTATTAAAGCTTCGGCCATGTTTAGAAAATCCCTCTTATTTATGTTTGTGATGGTTGTACAGGGAAGTAATTTCCTTACACTAGACATTGTCTAATGATTGCTAAGGAGACTTTGTGACAAAACGTAATTTTTCACTACAGCGAGTTGTGATGTACAAATTGTGCTACCAGTGATTTTAAAAGGGGATTTCCCACTGACGCCCTGCGACAGACTGGCGACCTGTCCAGAGTGAACCCCGCCTCTCGCCCGGAACGTTAGCTGGAGATAGGCACCAGCAACCCTCCCGACCCCACCAAGGGACAAGGGTGTCAAGAAAATGGATGGATGGATGGATGGATGGATGGATGGATTTCCCACTGACTTCATGTACTTAAATAAAACACAATATTTTTTCAAAATTTCCCCGGGTGAGATTACACTACTGTAATAAAAATGGATTTAGGATTTTAATACAACTTTACCAGGGGAAATCCCCAATTAATCCTTCAGAAAAACCTCAAAGTCCTTCAGAAAACCCAAAAGTAGTTTCTCCTCAGGTCGGTTTATGAGAAGCAGCATGCAAAGAGACGAGGGTTGACTCAAGACTTTTGCACATTTGCATAAGACACCATCACTGAAATGTACCCAGAGAACAAACAGTGACAGTGAAAACACAGAGGAGGGAGGAGGAAAAAAAATGCATCTTTTGCGGGGATCATGTTCGAAAAGCCAGACTCACTTTGGTTTAGAAGCACATGAGGAGAAAAGTTGCTGAGGTCAGACCCTGAGCAGGAGAGGGGAGGAGCAAAAGTGTGTTCAGATCCTGCAAGAAGAGGAGCGGAGAGAGAAAAAAAAACAAGGGAGGAAAGCAGTACGGAGAACAGCAAGTTATGGAGCAGAACCTTTCTAAAAGGTCGGGGAAGGGGTTGAGGGAGAGGAGGGAGAAACAAACGCAGAAGGGGGAGATTTTCTAAAAAGTGAGAAGCACGAGGAAACGATCCTACCGACGGTGGGAGTATTCCCGGCACTGAGCGAGGCGTTCGAGGACAGCGAGGAAGAACTCTCAGCCCGGGCGAGCGGTGCTGCCGGAGTGGGGCTGGCGTTGGATGCTTTGGGTGGGCTGAAAGGCCGGACCTAAGGGAATTTTAAAGAAATGATAGAAATCTTAAAGGAAATAAAAGAAAAGAAGTGTTGCTGAACAGCTGACGGCCAACTGCATGTAAATACTTGAAGTGAAGACAATTTCCAGATCGTAAAGGTATTAAATTCTCCCTCGACATTTTTGGGAGAGTTAAATGCATTTTACGTATCAACACTCAAGAAATAAAACAACCGAAAACGAAAAACGTTAACTTTTTGAGTACCGTGTTAGTTGTACGCTTAAACTAAAAGGAAGTTGTTGAAAATGTTAAGATAAAAGCATAAAGAAGGTTTTATTTCTTTGTCACACCTTCCAAAGTGCAGCAGAGAAAAGTGAATCAGAAGTTTGGACCAGATTGAGGTTTAAAGGGCTTCATCATTTTAGAGCGAACCCACAATAAAACACTCGAAACAAGAAGAACTTAAAGATTTATGATCAGAAGAGAAAAAATGGAAAACTCAACAGGTTTTAGTTAAGAGGAAGTTGAGTAATAATGTTCAGAACAACATGGGAGCAGAGCCTTCGACTGTAAAGCACAGGTGAGGAGGTATCTTACATTCAGCCCAAAGTAGAGAGAAAGGAAAGTGCTGTAAAGCTCAAAAAGCTTTAAAAAAATACAAACTATAAAGTTTTTTTTATTCCGTTGTCCTTACGGTCCCTGACGGACTTAGTGGAAATCTGTTGACAGACAGGATTACCTGGAAGGCAGCCTGGGGATCTCAATAAGCCTTTTCAGTTAGGATTTGACAAATATACCCAAAACAAAAACTGAGCTGAAAACAGGCAGCGACGCTTGCCAAAACGGGCATTAGCTAGTTGGCTCAAACTTGAAAACGTGTTGTTTGTAAAGTCACGCCATTGAAGGATCTGGGAAATCTTTAGCCCTATCGGCCATGTCACCAGAGGAGGCGCACAGAAAACTCACGTGGAAATATGTAAGCAGTGGAAGGATTACGCACAATTTCATTGATTCCCGTGAGTTTTCCGGTGGGGAGTTTGGGTCTGGACGAAGGACGCGGTGGTGGGACGAGGGCTCCAGCCGCCAGAGGGGTCGTAGGTCGGTTTGGCACTGGCACTAGACAAAAAAAAAAAAAAAAAAAAAAACACACACACACTTTGGTTAGAGAGTTAAGAACGTATGCCTAGGTACAAACGTGCGTGTGTATGTGTGTGTGTGTTCGGTTGAATCTCATGCATCACGTCTTGTTCCAACGACACAATATTTAGTAATAAAATAAAATGGAGAAAACACATTCCGAAATCAGTTTTACCACACACAAAAAACAAAACGAAAAATAAAAAATCTTGCATCTCAGGCAGACGGAACAGAAAAGCATCAGCAAAAACAACCAAAGCAACAAAAATCAAATGGAAAACTAAACATGTTACTGTCAATTCTCAGGCAAAATCAACTCTAAACCCTCAGGCACACGGCGTGTCTTGTACAGCAACGTTACTGTTACCATGAAACATTTTGCTTGCTGTGGCTGCTGCTACTGTCCTATCAGAGAAGACGTCAGCGAAACAGATGCTGCTGTCCTCTCTGACCACCACAGCTGCTGCTTTGCAGAAAGCATCTGCAGACTCGTCCGACAAGAAGCGGCTCGCCCTGCTGAAGCCGCCGGCCGGAGCCTTCTGGACCTCCGCTACGGAAGAGCCCGAGCCGTGACGGCACAGCGGAGCGGACCTGTCACCGAAAGCAATCCACTGGCTCTGGGACCAGGACACAGAGGAGAAGCCGTCAACGGACTTCGGGGTTTTTGGGGGGCTGGCGGCGGTCGGGCTTTTGATGGGGTCAATTGGCTCAGTTCGCTGGGTGATGGGGGCGCTCTGGGCCCTCACCGGCGCAGGTCTCAGCCCTTGGGAAGTGTTTTCAGGGGAATCCCAGGGAGAGGTGGTGGATGAGGAGAAAGAGGAGGCATCTTTGGACTGCTGGCGCTCTGCCACTGGGGTAAAGCGGCTCACAGTGTCGACTGAAGGAAGATATGTGATCAACAGATGTGTTAAAGGTTAAAAAAAAGAAAAAGAAAAAGAAAAGCAAAGTAGAGAAAATGAATATATTTGACAGACTTTACACCTGCAGTGCACAGTTAATATTCTATTAAAATCCTGAATTTGGAGTTTCAGTGTTACGTGAAACATAAGGAGTTTGTTATCCATTAATTAGAGGTTTAGGTTAAAAAGTTAACATTAGATGTTACAATGTATATCAGGTGGCTCATAAAGGGAAAAATGTCAAAGATCAGTTTTGTATCTCCATCACTATTTTCTGTGAACATAAAATTATACTTTTAATGTTACGTCGCAGGCCCATTTCATTTTTTCTTCTACAGACTTGAGAATCACCTGAGGTAAGTTGAACACACAAAAAAGTCAGATTGCCCCCCAAGTGGTCACGTATTTATAAGCTGAATTACTCAGAAAGCAGGTATCAGTGATAAGTCAAGTGGAGCTATTTCAAGCATTCGGCATCCTGAGGTGAGTGAGTCTTAATCAGCGCAGACAAACTTTATGCTAAGTTTACCCAAACACTGATTAAGGTATTTCCAGCTCATTGTTGTAACATTTGAGTAACAACGCATTAGTTCCAAAGCAGTGGCATAAATGTGCCATAAATTCCCTACTAATAATTTCTTTTGGACAATATCTAAAAAAAGAAAAAAAAACATGGCTTCTAGGACAATTTGAGATCGAAATATGTTTGCTACCTTTTCAGATGCAAAGGACAATGATGTGGTTCTTAAGCAGACTTGCACTCGCCCCTCCATTACCTGTTTCGATGCACGAACAGATATTCTTGCATAACAGAAAGTCTACTGTGTGGAGAGTCAGGACGTGGAGACTAAGGGTGAGTTCACACTGCAGCCTGAAGTGACTCATTTCCGATTTTTTTGCCGGGGCCGTTCACATTGCCAGTAAATGCGACCTGTATGCATTCTGCAGTGTGAACGGACAAACGACCTGAAAGTGACCCGCATGCGCAGTAGAGGGCAAAATAGCATCAGCGTTCTCAGTGTTCTGCTAACCGCCATAAAATGAAGTGCTCAGTGTTTGCGGAAGTAAACATGGAGGCTAACGGTGGAGCTTAGCTTACATATTTGAAGTTGTTGTCCAACCGTCATGGTTGTTGTTTTTCTTCCCACTTGCGCGTATTGGGACGGAGAATAGTGGGATTTGTTGAGAATCAGTGACGTTCAGTTCGGATGAATGCAGCCTGGACGTTATGGTCGCATTTGAATCGGATACGTATCGGATATGGGTCACATTCGAAAAAGAATCTGACCTGTGCTGTTCACACTGCCATGAAAAGATCAGATACTGGTCGCATTACGTCAAAAAAATTGGAATTGGGTCACTTCAGGCTGCAGTGTGAACGCACCCTATAAGACTAAAATACAGCTTCATATTACCATTATGATGGTAATGTTTTTTTTTTTTTCAAAGTATACTTAGGAATCTAGAAGGCAAGACTGGCAAGTGTGTTAAAACACAAACTGCTAGCTGTCAACCGAACCCATAAAACGCAGACTGCTAGTTTACTAACTGAACCTAGAGCTTATCTAACTATCATCAGGATTATATACTGCCAGTGTTTCTAAAAGAAAAAAGTCAAGATAATGTACCTTTACTTCACAAATTCTAATAAATTCAGTGGGATTTTATTGACTTTAATAACCTACTCTATTATCTTCGATTCCAATATATGTATGTTTTATTTTTCAAAGGCGCAATGCAATCTCTCTGAACCTGAAGCCACAGACTTATGGAAAGACTGTCCAAAAGTAAAACGAACATGTTATTTTGTTATTAATAATAAGATTTTGTCAATCATTTGAAGAAAAGGTAACCAAAGAAAATCAAACTTGAAGATAAAACATAAACATGGAAATGGTTTGTTGATGAATGGCTCATGTTCAGGTTAATATTCCTGCTCAAGACAGAGAGGCACACACATTTTACCTGCTGCCTCTGGCAGAAAGACCTCAGAGTCATTCATCAGAAAAGATGGAGATGAAGGGATTGGAAAGAAGACAGAAGCGAGGTCTGACGAGAACAGGTGAGAGGGACATGAAAACAAACGTTACGTGACGTCAACTCAAAAAAAGAAGAAGGAATAATTAAGAAAAAAATCAATGTACAATATAATCCTATATTGCAACATTAATGTACAAATACACTTCAATTAAAAGAAAAAAAAATAATTCAGTCATCTTACACTTGAGGAGCCCATGTGTGTCCTACGATATTAACACAGCTACTCTGTAGACGGAGACACTTCTGACCAGGAATCCGAATCGAAGCACTTTTTGATGCTCTTTTGACTTTAAAGCCGAGACCTTTGACAGTAAGGAGACTTTGTTTGACAACATATGTGCCTGTGGGCTTCATAGCCCACCCTCTGACCTCGACGAGGTGCCAATTAACCGTGGATTATGCTTAACCTGGGTAACGGGTCACTGCTAATGTCACTCTGTTTAAACGCCGGTGTCGGGCATGTAAAGCATGAGAAACATGTTCAGTAACTTATAAAATCCATACAAAGTGTAGATGTTTATTATTAGAAGAAACAGGAAAAGAAAAGTAGAGCTCTGCTATGCAAACTGTAGATGGTTAGAGTGTAAAAATAAGTTATATTTTCTTTTTTTCAGACTTTCTGAGTGATACGGAGTGTGATAGTCCATTAAAAATCATCTTCTGCTGGAAAATAAAACTCTCGAGGCACAGGATGTTTTGAAGTTGTTGTTTTTGGGGGGTTTTGCGGCTAACCTGCTGTGGACGACACAGAGGAGGAGGACCCGACTCCTGAAGCAGAGCTCAGCGGATCCAGAGACAGAAGGTCGTTGTTGCTCAGCCTGCCAGAGCCGAGACAAACAGAAACACAACCAAATCACGTCAATGTACGAAGAACTCGACGCTTAGTGAGTCAGAAAGCACTGTGCAAACAATGTCACTCTGGTTCTAAACACGAAACAGAAAGAAATCTCTCATGTTCCGACTCACTCAAATGGCGTCGACCCTCTGGGTTTTGCTAGTTCGTCATCTGCGGGGGAGACGAGCACAAGCAGAAGTCTTTTAATTTGCGTGTGCGGAGAGAAGTTAATAAATTTTATAAACGTATGATTTTTAAAGAGGAAAAAAAAAAGGGAACAATTTCCGTTTGTCTCACCTTCGACCTGAAACATAAACACGAGAGAAAGCCACCATCTACGACTGAGAGTTAGAGAGACGCTGTACGAGTCAAAGGTTGGAACGCAACCCGTTTCGAAACATCCAGGTGTTTCCAGACCTCCGACTGGCACCGTTTGAAACAAACGACTTCTGCCTCACAAATTAAAACCCAGTAGCACCAAAGTACAGCAAAAGTGTTAATCTGCCGAGTTCTACTGAGGTTTTAATACAGAGGAAGCAGCTTTGAAACGCGGGTTTCGGTTGGATTTGGCAAGTGGAAATCAATGCAAAAAAAAGTGCCATTTGGTTAATGGGAACCGCTTTTCCAGAGCGCTACAACTTCTCTCAAAGATCCGTTTAGTAACCTGAACATCAGGAGTCTGCATACGCTCGCCATTTTTAATGTTTGAATAGTTTGTTTTTCAGGACGGAACGAAGACACGACCAGTAAAGGTGGAGTTTGTTGACGGCCGCACGAGGCATGAGGAATCTACGCTAATGTATAAAGAGATTAAAAACTGTTGAAAGCTGTTTGTTGTGTAATCGTTCCACCCTGGAAATTATTATTATTATTATTATATAATGAGTGGATGCATACTTCTGACTGGAATCGTACCCCTAAATGCCACAGGTAGAAGAGAACCCAAAATTAAAGCCATTCAGGTGAGTAAACTTGTCAAAATAGGACACTAAAAGTTTGCAGTGAGGAATAAAAAAAACATAAATATCAGTGATGTTAGCAGCTATAAAGGGGGTTGGCTGGCTGCAGAAGCAGTGTGAAAGGCTCCCTTGAGGAGATAGACATGAGGGTTGATATTTAGGGTGGAGTAGGGAGGGGAGGTGGAGGCGCTGGCCAGTGACTGTAGTTAAAACATACTCACCCTTAGCCTCAGATCTTAAGGTAGATACTCCAGTAAACCCTGAGCGTATGCAGAGTATACATCTTTGAATGCAACCGCCTTGTGCAAATTCATCAATTTTAACTTTTTCGTTTTATTTTTGACACATTTTTGAAATTGCAGAAAAATAATTGAAATATAACTTGAGTCTAGGAGCTAAACACACACGCACAAAAACAGTTTTAATAGCTGTAAACACATTAAACACAAAAACTATCAATCACTTTGATCGCTACATATATAGACATGATGCATATGTTTACCAAAGTCAATAATCCAACATGTTCTAATATTTTTTATTTTTTTTCCTAGTTGGCATTTGGGTCAAGCTTTGAACTCGTCACACAGAGCTTTTCAGTGCAGATGTCGAGGATTTAACGGGTCAAACTAAACAATCCTGTTACCTTGTCCTGTGGTGCCATTCCACAGACATGACACCTGGGTTGTTGTTTTTTTTTGTTTTGTTTTGTTTTTGTATTCTTCCCGTATTCCAAATATTTAGGTGCATCTGACGTTGCTAATCCTTTTTAATCGTGCGCACACACGGCCTGCGCGTCACTCACCAGCAACACGGTCTGGAAAGATTTAGTCGAAACCTGCTGCTCCAAAAGTCCCTCGTCTAGATTAAACAAGGCCCATTGCAGCACTTTTGGAGATTAGTCATGAGAAACGAGAAACGTTTGAGTTCGCATCTGAGCGAAAACAGAAAAAAAAAAAATATATATATATATATAGGTAGTTTGCTATCAGACTGTCACATTGTTTTGCTGCATGGCTCTGTGGTGCAGATGTTTCTTACGCTTTTATTCCCACATTTTTTTTAAAAAAAATGACCAGAAGGTAAAATACCAAAGGCGAAAGATAATTTCTGACTTGCCAGAACATCCAGCTGATTAAACAGTTAGTCTTATTTGTACCGGTGAGAGGAGAGATATCCCTCATGCATGACATCTATATATATATATATATATATAAATAAAAGGTGGCTATTTACTTTTTCTTGGAATATGTTGGTGTTGGCTTGATATCTGGAGGTTCTTTTTATTCATTATTGTTCTACAGAAAACTTCTTAAGGAACAACCGGAGCCAACAAAAACGCAGCCTGAGCTGTTCCTCTCAGTCCAGAAACACAAAGACATAAAAAGGTTAGAGGGAAAGAAAAACTACTTACTGGACTGGTTCCTGCGGATTTGTCCCTGGAAAAAAACACAATAAAAAAGTAAACATACACATACATATATATACATATATATATATATATATATATATATATATATATACACACACACACACACACACACACACACACATATATATACAAACATTTATACAAGTACAAAACAGCAAGAGTGGCTTGCAAAATGTATTCATACCACTTGGATTTAAATTTGAGTCTTTTTTTGGGAGGTTGTTTCTACCAGCTTTACTCATCCATAGAGGCTGAAATGTTTCCCCAGTTTTCTTAAAGAAACTCCTCAAGCTCACTCAGAATGGATTAGCACCTGTCTGTGCTCACTGTTTACGTCTGGACTTTAACTGGGACGTTTTAACACCGGGACCTCAACCAGTCCGCTGTAGCTGCGTTTGAATGTTTGTGGTCGTCTTCCCATCGCAGTCTGTTTACCTCAGGGGTGGGCAGTCCTGGTCCTGGAGGTCCAGTGTCCTGCAACTCTTAGATGTCTCCCTGGTCCAACACGCTTGAATCCAACAGCTGAATCTCCTCCTCAGTACAGTCAGGTTCTCCAGAGTCCTGCTAACGACCTCATTATTTGACTCAGGTGTGTTGAAGTAGAGATGCACCTAAAAGTTGCAGGAGACCGGAGACCTCCAGGCCTGGAGTTGCCCACCCCTGGTTTACCTCCAGTCGTCCCCAAAAACTGGACAACTCTGTCCTTTTCACTTCACAATTGCAATGCTGTAACCCCAAAAATATCTTTGCAAAATACACAAGAAGCTTTTGTGGCTATAACAAGACAAAATGTGCCAAAGTTTACAGGGTATGAATACTTTTCAAAACCAGTATGAAACTTAAAATAGACGTATGAGGGATAAGTGAACATCTTCAAATTAAGCAAAATTGGTGTCTAATGTTTGAGCAGCACCAATTTTCCGTCGTTGTTTTAAAGACAGTAATGAATGTTTCCAGAGGGCATCAGAGGTCAACCACCCAGCCCACATTTACAAAAACATAACAAAATATGGGGTCAATCAACTGCGCTCCCTTTGTGCGACAAAACGTTTTGTAATTTTTAAGATTAAAAAAAAGTTTCCAGAGGTCACCAGAGGTCAAATTGCCCTCCCACACACACACATTAAAACAGATCAAACAAAACTGATGGAAAATTATTTATCTGTAGCACCAAATTTGCTTGATTTTGTAGACGTGGGCAGGCTGGTTGACCTCTGATGACCTCTGGAAACATTTACTAAAATCTCTACAATAATAGCAACCACTTTCATTTCATTTGAAGATGAAGAAGAACCAACATTCAAGTATACTTTAGGTAGATCGTCTCTCGGGAAACCACTTGTTGATCCTAAAACATCTTTTATCAAATGTCATATCCTTAAAGTATTTATGAAGTCTCAACACGATATATCAGCGTGTAGAAATACATCTGAGGTTGTGAAAATGATGGCGTGAATTGTCCCCCAGCGGCAGCGGGAAGTTTCCACTTGAGCGTTAAAGACGGTAAATCACGGGACCCGGACTCTCACATACCAGACACTAAACCTAGGGTGAAGAATTCGGCAGCTGAAAACAGTGTATTTAAGCCGAGACAACGATCAGTCGGGGACAACGGAGAGCGTGGCCCCGACACTTCACCAACTTCCTTCCCAGAGCCTCTTTTTCGTTTTTCCTCCCTCGGATATAAATCTGCCACGTCCTGCTGCGAAACACAAGATACGCGAGGTACGATCTCGAAGCGGGGGGAGGGGGTTTGACCGAACCGAGAGCAACTTCAGTTTCAATAAAAAAGTCATTTCTTAGAAGAAGAAAGGTTAGAGGAGCTGTCAGGGGGCAGAGGGGAGAAAAAGAAACAAAATGGGTTTAAGGAACACAGCAAAACGTTTAACCACCGTCGAGCTGCGAGGCCGGGGCTTAGTCCCACAGGCGCTAAGCGGCAAATGGGTTCAATTACAGCTCTTGCTGGCCACACACACACACACACACACACACACACACACACACACACACACACACACACTTACGCTCGCCCATTCGCTCACACGACTTCCATTGCTGTTTCAATAAAGGGAACGCCACGGAGGGAGAAGCAAACGGGAGAAGAAATGAAAAAGACAGAAAAATGAGCAGCGAGAGGAAAAGAAAAAAAAAAAAAGAAACAAAACAAAAAAATAAAAATTGAGAACAGCGCTCAATAATTCACTCCAGATGAAGCTACGGTGCGCCACCTTGGATGAAAGTTTGAAATTTAATTCAAAATGTCTCTGTGGTCCCGAAACAGGAAAGAGTGAGCAGAAATAAATGGGAACAGGAAGAAAGGATGGCAAGTTCGACACGGCGCTCCAAAGAATTTTGGTTTATACATTTTTTTTAACAAATGACCTAAAATAATGTTGATTTAAAAGAAATGAAATTAGATGGGTTAAAAATGTATATACGTTTCTCTACACAGAAACTTACTTTTCACATCTATTTCTCCTGTAAAGGGAAAATATTTGTGGAAACTACACGCCCTGGGATGTGAGGGTATGAATCATTCTGCCTTGATTTTTATGAACTCACCTGCTCAGGGACTACAGATGGAAACTATAAGCTAAATGTGTTTTTAGGCATGTCGTCCCAGTTTTAAATAAACTAAGTATCTGCACTGATCGATGACGTGCCTTTCAAATACTAAAAACAACTCGTTTTCATTTTACTAGTCATTTAAAAAAAATAAATCCCACCGTTTTCGTCATGTGAACGCAGGGACTTTTTTTTTTATAACTTGTGATATGGTTAGAAATGTATGTGCAGATGAATTTTACTCTGTTGGGTTCAAAACTGACTCTCTGTGGAACAACCTGCAGCACATTTCTGTGCCTTCTGCATTATAACCCTAAAGCAAAAAAAAATACTAATAAAAGGAAAGAAAGAAAATTGGAACAATTTTTTCCTGATTTACTCTGTGGGTCAAATATTGGATTACAAATGCTTCAACTTCCAGCATCTGTTGAAACATCATTTTGACCATTTACTATTTTCATTACTTTCCTTTTTTTTTTTGCTTTCATTAGTATAGTGGTCGGTCGTTGTACCAGAAGAATTATTTCAGCCTCATTAAGTTCTGGATAACTCGGAATTCCCACCATTTTGGTCTTTAAATGCATCTAGTGACTCCGATCCAGTTTAAGTTTAATGAAAATGTAATGAATGTTTGGAGCACAGACTTTGATGCACAGTTCTCTAGATTTTTTTGTTTAAACTGCCAAATAACATGCAGCATTTATTTATTTTTTTGCGTGTAAAAGTTACAAGCCTTAGAGAAAAAAAAAGAAAAAAAAAACTTGGGCTGGGTCTCGGCATCTCTAGGAGAAATTAAAGAACTGATCCCCGTTAAGTTTTCACAAAACCACAGCAGAGTCCTGTCGAAAGCAAAGTGGGTGTAGACAGAAAGCAAACAAAGAGACGCTGAAGAAACTTCAAAGGGCGAGGAGGGAAAGAGGCTGAAGAGCAGATGAAGATGCCATAACTTTCATTTAGCGATCAGTCGGTGAGCACCGCTAGTAAAACACACCAGGGCTCCTTCACGAGACTTGCCCGCTCTACAACAACAACAACAACACACACACACATGCAGGCAAACAAACACATAGGATGCGGTGTTGCACACAAAGCGGTAGTGGCTTTAAACTTTAACGACTGCAGCTACTTTGGTTAGAGAGTCACTCGGAGGCCGAGGAGCCGGACGAGGGGGTCTGCTGCCGGCGTGAAAGCAGATCCCAGTGAAGCTCTGCAAGCGTGAGGTCGGAGGGGCGGCGACGTCGGCAGTGAAACGGAACCCGAGTCCGCAAGAGTAAAAGAAAATCAAAACAAAGCTGATTCACGCTAAATCAGAGTCAAAGTAAAAACAAAACACCGACCAAGAGTGGACAGGAGATTTAGTAAACGGGAAGATGTTGGCTGAATTGTATATGTCATATTACTAATCTACACAAAATGCATTAGACAAACTGAGCGTCTGTTCCCGTGCTCTGGACCTGATTTTCGGTGTTCCCCTGTTGCCCTCTAGTGTCACACAGGCAGAGTGAACTTCTGCTGCAGCAGCGGGATCAACAGGTCGGTGTGCAGACGGCGCGCTCACGCGAAGTGCTACCCGTACCGAGGTGGAGGGCGACAGGATGATGTTTCCGATGGAGGCTTTGAGCTCGTCGATGTTGGCCCGGTTCTGATGCGTGCCGTTGTTGGGCTGGACGGGCTTGATCTGCACGTGGAACTTTCTGGGCTCGTCCTCGTCCTCCGAGTCGCTGGACGAGTAGAAGGCGTTGTCTTTGGGAGGTGAGGAGACGAGTTAAAGAAAATGGGAAAAAAACAAACAAACAAACAAAAAACGCCAAACAAGCACGACAGAACGAAGTGTGAAAATAAAGGATATTGTTTTCGTTCACTTCTGGTCTGATGCAGAATCCCTCGGCGTCAACTTGAGGCACATTCTATAAAAAGAAAAATGAATAAAAAATAAGAACCAAATGCTTCAAATAAATAATGAAAAAAAATTTTATATAATCAAATAATGAGCATTGAATGTCTGGAGAAATCATAAACCACTGGATAAATAATCAGAAATTTTATTTTGGTTTTTGCTAAATGCTTTAAAGCAAATATTCTTATTTGAGAAACTTTCTATTTATGCACTAAACAAAGAACCAACAAACTCTTCCAAAGTGAGGACTTTTTAAATATCCCAGAAACGTCAAATGCAAATGAAGAAAAAATAAATATATATATAGATATAATTTTTTTTCTGAGCTGTTCTGATGTCCTAAAACTTCAAACATTTTGGTTTTGCTTCACTGCAAAAACTCTGCACCCAAAAACGGAGCTTGAAAGTTGAAAAATGTAACAAACATTTAAAAACTATTTTTGAGCATTTCTGACAATTTGATTTCATAAAGTAGTCATAGCAATGTAATCTTTAGATAATAATTATTGAGGATAATTATTTAGAAACTTCAGCTAAACAAAAAAGTTTCTAAATAATTATTATTCTGTACAAAACTTTATTTCTGAACACTGACACATCCTGAAAGGTCTGGGATATTCTTGTGACAAACTGAAGTAGAAAAGTTGGACTGTGTCTATAAAATTGTTGCATTTTAGACAGACTTTTCAGCCAAGTAAAGGGTTAAACATGTAGCCCCAAACATTTTCTTTGAATTTCAAAATCAAAGTTCTTTATAATTAAATGTGTTGCTCATGCAAAATATTGTAAAATATAATCTATTACGCTTTTTTTCCTCTAATTAGTCCCTACAACTAGAAATGTCAAAATCTTTCAAAACTATATTAAAATTGTAACTTTATATACTGTCGCCAGAATAATGTCAGAAATAAAAAAAGTGATGCTCGCTGAAAACTCTAGAAAATTCTTGAAGATGGAATAGTTTGAATTATTTACACAATGTCTTCAATTTCAAATTTCACCTAATATTTTTATTAAAATTATTATTCACTTTTTTAAATCAGGATTTTGAGCAATATGCTTTTCTTATTCAAAGTCTCCAAACATTGAATCATTTTTAAGCATTCGATCGCGATTTCTTCCAAACTGTTAAGACAATATGAAACCTTAACTTTCTATAAATAACCTACAATTGCAAATAAGTAAATAAAAATGTATACACATAAAAATATTGACTGAAGTAATGCAGAGGAGTATTTATGTCTCAATTTAAAACTTCTGAAGGATTAGTTCTGGATTCGTCTACAGACAGCATAACTGAAGCAACAAAAAATAAAAAATAAGCATCAAAATCTCAAGAATAGAATTTTAATCACTTCCATATTAAGTACCTCTAAACGGTGCCTATATACTTTATGTTTTGCATTCGCAGGGATATGATTTTGTTGTTTTCTATTTTTGGAAATGTACTTGAAAATGCCATCGGTGTATAGATTTACGCTGCGTAACGGAGACGGCAGGCATTAGCTTGCTTACAGCGTTCTGGATGTCTATGGAGCCATAATATCCTGGGGGAGCACCGTTGGCAGTGTTCTGCGTGCACAAACAGAGAGAAATGGATGAATGAATGAGCAAATGTACAAAACAAACAGGAGGGAAGCGACGGAGGAGGGAGGGAGGGGCGGAGAGGCTGGGAAGTGCAGAGTAACACATGGCAGGAGGAAAAGAACAATGGTCTGCTCCGCCTCCTGCAGCCTGACATCAAAATAACCGACCGCGCCGACATGAAACAGATCCAAGGGAAACTCAAGAAGATCAAGCGTGCAGCTAATGTCTGTTTTAATAAACTTTATACTCACAGCAGCTTCGACTTCTGTAGATTCACTGAAAGACAAAAAAACAGCAAAGTTGACATAAAAAAAAAAAAAAGAGAGAAGGAATAAACCGGGTCAAACTGTGCTGGGAACTGACGCCCGCACTCACGTGGAGTCCGTGTCCTTGTCTTTCCTGCGAATGCCAAACGTTTTCCTCTTTCTGGGTTTGGCACCTTGGCAGCAAAACAAAAACCTCACGTCTGAAACCGTTTTAGATTAACTTGCTATATTTCACGGTAAACGTTCAGGTGGAGCTCTACCTTCTGTTGCGATGGCCGTGTTGCATTCCTCAAATTCAATGGGTCCTAATGAGACAAAAAGCAAAATGATTTAGGTTCATTTGGCACAGGAAGGGTCAATGGCCCACAACTGTGGCTGCTATGAATGTGCATCACGCAATGATCACACAAACACACACACATACATACACACACACACCGCAGACACACAACATGGAGCCTGGCGTGCCATGCAGGATGTGTACACAAACAGAGCCGGGCTGATCCCACAGGGCAGACAGGGTCAATAGTAAGAGTCAACTGTGCGTCTGGTGGCCCTCGCAGAGACGTGACAGAGCCTCCGGTTGACACGGAGCACGACACAACTCCACATAGTCTTCCTCGGAGAGATACACACAGCCTCTCTCCCTCCCTCGCCCACCCAGCCACCCGCCGCCGCCACCACCTGGGAGTCCACGCAATTAGAAATGAATCTGAAAAGCAGGAAGCGGCTTCGGCATACGCAGCAGACAGACGCTAAGCGGGGAACTAAATGTGCCCCGCGCTGGGACACGCAAACTTAATGCTATTACAACGAGACAAAAAACAAACAAACCAAAAAAAAAAAAGGCACAAGATTACATGTAGACATAGTGTTTAAAGCTGCATGGATAAATCAGCTACTGTGGCTTATGGAAGCCCTTTTTCACCTTAAGCTGTGCCCTGCGCAGAACCCCAGAGACTAAATAAACAACCATGTGCTGCTTTGCAGAACAAGTTGCATTCGCAATGGATGAGACACACTCCATTCACCCTCTGGGTGACATTTAAATGAAATGGAATTAACCAGATTTTATTTAGGGGTATCAGAGTAAAGAGGGCTGAATACGAATACATGGAAAACTTTTGATAGGCAAATTTGATTTGACAGGCTGATGACTGAAGCTAAAGCTATCAGTGGCTGCAAAAGACTTGGAGACTGGGACGTATGTTCATCTTCCAGCAAAACGACAATCTCAAAAATACAGCCAGGTCTAACATGGATCAGTCTAACTTACAACTTGATATTCTAGAATGGCCTAGTCAAAGTCCTAAACCTAAAACTAATTGAAAACTGGACACAAAACTTGAAAATGGACACTTATAGACTCTCCCCATTCAACCTGACTAAAGCTGTACTGTTTTGCCAAAAAAAAGTCGGTAAAAAGTTTTAATTTAAATCTGAAAGACCTGAAAACTGCAAGTCAAATTTAAAACTCCAACACAGACCAAAAAACCCCCCAAAAAACTACATACATGAATATGCTAGATTAAATAGTCCTGCTATGACAAAACACAAGAGCTGTATGTCCTGAATGCAAGACATCTTAATACCTTATTTTAAGATACATGAATTTAAGACTTATGAAGGATGCGCAGACACCTTGTCACAGGAGGGATGAAAACCTTCTTAAAAATGTTATTTGTAAGAAGCAGAAAACATTATTTGAAAAAAACACAACATGGTGTATAAATTTGCCTTTCCGTTCCCAATTATACAAACCTTTGTGTTTTTCTAAACACAATATAAAATCCCAATAAAATACACTAGTTTGTTCTCGTAATATGAGAAAAACCTTAAACAGGTTCTAAGAGTACGACTGTATGAATGCTTTAGTACTGTATAACCAGCAGCATGTGGACATGTCAAAATGTCTTCTAGCTAATAGCTATGATGTCGCACAACCAGCCATGGATTTATTTTTGCAAAACAAACAAACCAACAACAACAACAACAAAAAAACACTTCTTTTGCTTACTTGGATACATCAATCAGCTGGTGAGAAAACTGCCAAAACCAACTCGGTTCACACTTGACTTATTGCTCATCAATAATGCACGTTCGCCCTCGAGGTGCTGCCCCCCATCATCACGCTTCATCTGCCACTCCAGACAGATTTACTGAGGCTTTTCAAAGGGCCGAGGCTCACAGAGGCTCACAGTTTCCACAAACAGGAAAAACTGGAGGCAGGAGGACGAGCGATGCGGATACGTGACAGTCGGGCAAAATCCAAATACGCTGCACGCTTTACAACTCCTGAGAGGATAAACGGCAAGATGAGCAGGAGGGGGTGACACAGGAAGAGAGAGAGAGACGGAGAGAAGGAGAAGAAAGAGAGGAAGACGGGGCAGGACCCCTCTGGCGGTTTTTTCTGATACACTAACATGCCTTGACCTGAAAACAACAAAGCTAATGATATTTAAACTCAAAACGTACACGGCGGCAGAGGGCCCATGTGGCCTCCCCGGAGGACGCCGGTAGCGAGCGGGATTGACGCATTGTCTGGCGCACGCGGGGCTGAGTGAAGCGCAGGGAGGCAGCGAGTCACGAGAGGCACGCATCACGCCAAGTGAAGTGGATAAAGTACACCGATGACCGATCTACGCTGCCGTGCAATGTCAGGCCCACTTCAGCCCTGGCGAAAAGCACGGCAGCGGCAGCGTATAGACCACCACAACGGTTTGAAGAATCATTCAACAACTTTGCTGTAATTATCCAGAAAAATAAGGTTGTTTCTTTAACCTTTATGAGGCCTTTTGGCGTTGGTGGGTTTAGAGAGAACGACTGGAGAATCTATTTAAAAAGTCTGATCTGGTAGCTGGAATCCTGCAGGAACATGAAGGTTCGCCCCAGAAAGTCGGAACTAGCTGCACCCAGTTTTCCTCTGTCTCTGTCTTATCATTTTGGATGTTTTTAAATATCTTCCCGTTTCATTGTAAGTCTATTGGTAAAGCAAACTTGCTCTTTTGCGCCATTGTCAAAATGTTACTTGAAAATAGTCTCAAGACAACAATATTATCAATAATCACAATAGTTACGGAGACAATTTTCTTTGTCTACCAAATGTGTTGCCATGACAGACCCAATGCCCACAGCATAATGCCACTACCACCGTGTTTCCCACTGTGGGGATGATGTCATTAGAAATCTTAAGCGTTCAACCGCCACGTTTTTGATGTCAGACTAAAACAGTTAACCTTGATCTCGTCTGACCAGACTTTCTTCCAAATATGTGCCGTGCACCATCAGAGAATGACGCTGCCACCACCATCTTTGTCCACGCAGAAGACTAAAAGTACAAACAACAACAATCTTCGTTTTGGCAATTTTTCATGACTCTTGGTTTTCCCTTCCGCCTGAAACTTGGATCAGATTATGCACCCAAAAGCCCTCTTTGGCTATAAAAAGACTAAAAAAAAGGAATGTTTTTTGGTTGTCCCTTCAGCGTATGACATCGCGTGTCTCAACAAAGATACCAAACGGGATACCAGAGGCGCGAGAATGACTGGAAAATAGAAGTCAGAACTGGGCGGGGAAGCGACTCCTTTTTCCATCCGACTCTGTTTACACACACACACGCTGCAAGCAAAGTCCAAACAGCCACACGTGGATATTACCCAAACCTGGACAGACATTAGGAGCTGTTTAAGCTTCTCCAAACAGACAGGCAACAGTGTTTATACAGGGGAAGATGGCTCCTTTTCTTGCTGCTCTGCGAGGGCGACAGGCAGTCAGGCATGAGTTGAAGATGGTTTTTTAAATTGCATATGCTTCACAAGGCACAGGGAGCAGGAGAGACGGGCGGGGCGGGGACCAGTTTGCGTGTCTGGCCCACTGCCAGTTGACAGCTCAGCTGGATATCGTTGAACAGTCCGACCCCCTAAAGTCCCCCTCTCCACTCCACCTCGCAGCGTGCCACTTTAGGATTGTTTCCGCAATAGAAAGTTTATTCAACCCCTCTTTCTCTCTCTCTCTCTCTCTCCCTCTCTCTTTCTTTGAAAAGGCCCCAGACCGGCCATCCGTTCAGCCATTTCATCATCGGACAGGGTGGTTTATTTCTCCTGACAGGACCGGAGCTGCTGTGCAATCCCTAATGAACAGCTTGATACGGGGAGGAATTTTCAGACCGATTTTTTCAACCTCAATTAAATCCGCTGTCCAAACAAATGAGGGCCCCGCCGCTTGTTGAACCAAGTGTTTGGACACGGGGGTCACCGTTTGTGTACACACAACCACGACAGAGGTGAGGCCTCTGTGCTTGTGACCTGACGTAACGGGAGCGCGAGGACGAGGGACTGGTGAGGTCACGCCCAGAACGGGACACCAGTTCAGAGACGCTAAACGGCAAAGGACTATTTCACCTCTATTTCAGTAGAGGTGAAATAGTTTACCGTTACCAAGTGGATTCAGTCAGATTTCTGTGTATGTGTGCGTGAGATGGAGTGGGAAGTGACTGTGCAATGCCAAAGAAAACTGACAAGAATTCCCTTGATTATTGTGGCACGGCAAAGTTTACACAAGAGTCATTGTCGAGCTCTGACCTCCCAGAAAAGTTGGTTATGCCTGCTTAATCTGCAAGCGTGTCACATGCTTACTGGAATGCCGAGCCGGCCTTCCTTTACAGCAGATTACTATGATTGCCTCTGATGGCCTGCTCTAACGTCTAATTGCCCCTCTCCATGCTACCCCTCCCATCAGGGAAAGGCAGGATCAGCCCTGCTCAGAACTGTATCAACGCTCCGGGATTTCCACAGGTTCCACCAACTCAAATTCAAGACGTTTTGTTGAGACGGTTAGTGAATCAATTCTGAAACGTGCGCCACGACGGAAATGTACAAAGCAAAACAAAAACAAAAAAAAGAGCCAACCGAGGTTACATTTGCACTTAACCCAATGACGGATGCCGAGAAGTTAACCAGATGCCTAGCAAGAGCATATTAGTAGCTAGTTAGCAATAGCCTCAACCCACATGGAGTCACAAAACACAGTGAAGACGTTTCCGTGCAAGTCAAAAATTTTGCCTGATTGAAAAATTTTGTGAGAAAAAATACAACAAAAAACATAGACTATCCAAAATTAAATGATCCTGTCACGACAACATTTAATACCCGTCATTAATGTGTTTTAGGCCAACTCACATTTTATTAAACACATTTAAGACATTTTAAGGCCTTAATTTTAGATACATGAATTTAAGACTTTTTAAGGATGTGTGGTCATCCTGCTTTCAGTGTCGGGACAAACAGCATCCTGACTTACCTGGCCTCTCCTTGCCTGTTCCCTTGCTCTCAGACAGTTTTTGTATTAAGCTCTCCTCCGAAGTGTTCTCGATGTTCCTCACAAATTCATTGTGCACCTAACAGAACGAGAAAAGGTCAAGCATGAGATGTGAAAACTGGTCCAGTAAGGACATTATGCGACTCTGAGAACCTCAATTATGGCAAACCCCCCGCCCCCCCAAAAAAACAAAAAACAATCAAGTCAAGTTTATTTGCACAGGACATTTCAGCAACAAGGCAGTTCAAAGTGCTCTACACCAAAAAGACACAGTACAGCGACCATTTAAAACCAGAAACAAACATTACATTTTGTCAATATGATGAAGCAAATATAGATCAAATATATTAATCAAGGTTTTAGTTATTTTGCACCGAGATAAAAAATAAACAGGTGGGTTTTTATCCTCGATTTAACGGAACAGCATCTTCGCAGGTTTCTAGTAGTTTGTTCCAGATTAGAGGAGGATAGAAACTGAACGCTGCTTCTCCATGTTTGGTTCTGGTTCTGGTGATGCAGAGTCGACTAGAACCAGAAGACCTGAGTGGTCGGGAAGGTTGATACTTTAATGTATTTTATTTTAAGCTACTAAAACAAGCCGCCTGCCATGGGGTGAGTTGCACCGACCACGCCTCCTTTCAGCAGAGAGGTTTTGCTTCCAGTTGGACCACCAATGATTTAAATTTATTTTTTTCAGTCCACAGTAAGGGAATACTGTGGTCACTCAGAGGTCCTTTGTCCTAAACATTTCAGTTTAATTCAGCGTGAAAATTTAGCATTTTTCAAATTATTCGTCCTTTTATCTCGTTAGCTCAGTATGCTAATACACAGTGGATTAAGTGTATAGGTGCAGAATGAAATCAGGATGTGACAAAATAGTAAAGGCAAGGCACAAAACAGGGTTATGAACACTACATTATTATGATTATTTTTCTAATAAAACTGGTAATGTTTCTGTGATGCTAACAGAGTTTGGCAACAACAGTCAGAAAAACCTGTGGAGATTTGGGAACTATGGGAGTTCAAATCTAAAGAGAAAAATGTGCATTATGAAAGATGAAACTTGTCTAGAGACATTTTTTATTGATCGCATTGCATTACAACTGCATTCACTGGATCAATGTTTTGAATATATACTATGCTTATGAAGAATAGTTTATAACAAAATGCTCCACATCTGTTTTAGTGATCTTCTCACAGTTTTACCAAATGCACACTTGATGCTGTTCCAACTTTCAATTTTTGCAACACTTTAAGCTGACGCTTCTTTAGCATGCGCAGCCCTACTGACTCTTACAGTTAGAACAGGGTGTCGGAGGTTGTCTTTGTTACTGCCATGGTTACCCTCTGGGCAGTATCACACACAAAGGTTAGCGCTTGTTTGCACGTGCGCCTTTTGAGTTTGGCAAAGGGGGAAGTGCGAGCGACACGTAGGCATGAAGATAAAGACGAGGGGCTGACTGTCGCATCTCCACAAACTACTTAGATGTGCGTGATACTCCCAAGCGCTACAGCGAGTGGCTCCACCATCAAAGCAAGACGGATTCACACACGTGTGTGTATGTGTGTGTGTGTGTGTCTATATATATGTGTCTGCCCCAGCCTCCCCCTCCCCTTCTGGGCCCCCAGTGGTGAGGTAGAGTGCATTAGCCATCTATGCCCTGCCTAGCAGCAGAGGATGAGGAGGGGGAGGGTGTTGGTGGTAAGAAGGTTGCCGTGGCGAGGAAGCGCACACGCAATCCGTCAGGTGCTGCTGGTTGCTAATGTCATCAAGATGTCTTGTCCTGCTCATCTCGTGTAGACACACACACACACACACGCTCACATGTCAACACAAACAAACAAACAAACAAACAAACAAACAAAACAAAAAAAAAGGGTCCTCGTCTCTCCACTGAGACTTTCGACCACATGCTACAAAACATGCGTCTGCCCCGAAGGCGCCCTCGCTCACACACAAACGCTCACTTACAAAAACAAACTCAGCACGCACAGCGACAGGCGCACCTGCCTCTCTACGTAGCGAGCCGGTTTAACTCTCTCGCTGCCTCTCTCCACACAGCGCGCTTCTCACCACTTTTAAAAAGGTGCAGTTCTTTCTCTTTCTTCTCACTCATCTGTCTCTGTCACTGGTCGCTCAGAGCCGATGCTCTCTGCAGCCTCTCTAAAGATGGCTGATGAGATGCCACGGTTGCTTTGGTTTGGTTAAACAACGGCAACCACTTGTCGATGACAGCTTAGCGACGCAAAGTAGCTTAGCGTTAAAGCCGACTAATGGAGGATTTTTGAGTAAACAAGCAAAAACAACAGACTGAGCCTTTTCCCTTTTAGTGGGGAGTCAGTCACCTTTTCCCCACTAAAGGTAGACAGAGCCATGAGCTTTTATGTCACATTAGAAACTGCTGCATGGTTCAAAAACTTGGAATTGAAAGGAAAAAGCAACTGCATGATGCTGCCACTACCAGTTCTGTATTTTTGTTGATTGAAATGCAAAATAGCAGCCAGACGCTGCTGACAGGTGGGAGGTGGGACACACATCAGCAAAATCCTTGGAAAAGTGAGCATTTTATGGTCAGTTAACAGCAAAAATAACATTTTATGAAGTATTTTCGGTCCAGTTTCCATTGCAAATATCTTAGTGCACTTGAAATAAGACAAAACTAACTTCTGAGTAGCTTTTTTAGCAAGATATGAGAGGTTCTTTTTAAACTAAGCAATTCTACTAGTTCCACTGGCAAATTATTTCACTTATAACAAGACCTTTTTCCCATGTTATAAGTGGAACAAGTACCTTTTTAATCAATATTAAGGGATTTTTTAAAAAAAACTTAAAACAAACTTGTGTATCTTGCTAAAAAGTTACTTGTAAGTTAGTTATGTCTTATTTTAAGTGTGCCAATATTTGAACAAGAAACTAGATCAAAAACACTTTGAAAGAGGGGGAAAAAACTACAGTAATAACTTCTAACACAGTTGCCGGTGTTTGCAGCAGAGCAGCAAACGTCTCGGCAGGTTTAGTGAAAAGCGACGTTGTGGAGAGTTCAGAGCAAAGACCTGCAACCTTTACAGTCCAAAGAGCTTCGTAATGTTTGTTTCTGGTTGGTTTCTGTCCCTCGGCTCTTTCACAGCCGCAAATGTTACGTAACGTTTTGAAAGGAGAAAACACATAATTGTTGAGGAATATCTACACAGTAAAAATGCCAGTGTTGAATTAACACCCGAAAGTGTCTATATGTGTCCAAGTCAGCAGGTGTTAAAGTAACACTTTTGAAAGTGTTAAAAGATTGACTACCATTTTTTTTGGTTAAATTAACATTGGTCTATAATACTGAAATGGGTTTAAGAAAAATTAAACTGTCCATTTCTGTGTATTGTTTTGAATATTTTCCACTGGATTTGATTGATATTGACACCTTGTGGGTCAGTTATTTACTTTTTTAACACCACATTATGATTTGTGATCAACACTACACTGGTGTTACTTTCAACATATTTTAACACTAACACCGTTGTAAATGTTAATGTGACACTATGTGTTGTTGAATTTAACACCAGCTGACTTGGACAGATAAAGACACTTTTGGGTGTTAATTCAACACTGGCATTTTTACTGTGTACTGTTGCAAATTTGTTGTAATTATTAAAAGAACCACATTTTTACTTTTATTTTAAGAAAATAAGAAAAAAAAATTCCCAAGAAGAGAATGATTTTTTTCTTATATTAGGTGTGGAAAATGATGCAATGTTTCCAATCTGCAAAGTTAGATCTACAAAAAGATTGCAGGTATTTTATTGCATTATATGCTGTGGATATTCAATATGTTTATTCCATGAAAAAAAATATTATGTCTTTTTTAATATTAGTTGGTTCTTTATCAGTTTTAGCCAAAGTTATTAAGTGTAAGGTTCAAAGAGCTGCTTGAGGCTCCAGAGCTGCAGGTTGCAGACCCCTGGCTCAGAGAAATGGTAAAAAAGAAAATCTAAACTAACATCTAAAACACTCCAGGTCTACAACAGCATGTCAAATGATACAAGATGTGGTTAGAAAATGGCTGAACAAGTGTCCATTGTTTTGGTTTGCATGGGAAAATGTCTAATTTCTGAAAAATCTCTCCAAATAAGCCACAAAACTTGTAAAGCAATGCTCTTTTAACAGATGACACCAAGAGCTGTTTGACCATCAAAAAGCTCCATAACTGGCAAAACCAAACAAAGCACGTCTGCACAAACTCTTCATTATCAACTTTGAAGCATGGAGGAGGAGGAGTGATTATCAGGGCCAATCTGCTCTGGCCCAGATTGGAGTATCTGTGATGTTCATGATGCAAAACAACGGAGTCAATCTGCAATTGCTGAACAAGAAAAGGGTCCAGTGAAGGCAAAGGCCTCGACTGCTTTGGAGGTTTAAAATAGCAGGAACAAATCTCAAGCCTGAAATCTGATGAGAACTGAAGTAATTTTCCTAACGAGGAATTTAAAACTCCTCCACACTGATGCTAAAAGTTCTACCTGCTGCAGGATTGTGTGGCAAAATGAGCTTCTCCTGTGTTTATGATGATTTTTATGGGAAAACATTTCCCCAAAATCTACAGCAGCATCATGAAGACAAAGTAAATGTCTATTTCCAATGTTAAAATTTCATTTCTACATTAAAGATAAAAGAGATTTTATATGCAACACTCAAAGATCTAAGCGAGTTTTAACCCAATTAAAAAAGAAAAAGTTGACATCAAACGTATTTCCAAAACTGATCTTTTTTTTTTCACTCCCACAAACTCGATGATTTCACCACAACGATACAAACTGTTCCTGTAGGAGACATCCTTCACCCAATAAGATTGGCACTTAAAAGTTTTATTTGAAATGACATGTAAAATGTAAGAGCAGGCACATTTTTTTGGTAAGAGGTAAAAAGAATAAACACATTAAAGTGCTGGATATCGAGGTGGTAATCTGTTGTTTTAGTTGGGTTTTCTGCACATTGTCCAGTTAAAATATACAGAGCAATTTAGGATTAGATATCCAGACACACACACATAAAAAAAAAAAAAATCACTGGAAGGGTTTTACTCAGTTAAATCAGAAGAAAATATGCAATTTCTGATTTCTTGGACAGAAATCAGAAAAAAAACGTAGAAACTTTTATATTTTTTTAGACAGAAATCAAACGATGCTGCATCAGAGCTTCACAGAAACAAAACAGCAAAAAAGTAAATTTGTCTAAAAAAAAGAAAAAAAACTTCATACTTTCATTACGGAAAGCAAATCTCAATGACCAAATAAGATAATTTAAAAAATGTTTAAAAAGGTGGTACTCTTGCTTCTTTTTTGTGTTTCTTCCTGTGTTGTGCTGAAAATATCTGTTCATAGTCTCACAATAACATCTGTAGACATGGACCGGCCAGCTGTGAGGCGGTGAGGGATTTTATTTGATGGTGCGACATCGCCCTCTACAGGCCATAAAAGTAGAGCTGCTACAAACTAATGAAAACATGCCAGCAGAATGCAGTAAATCTTGACCATTTAGTCAAACTGCTGAATAAATAATAAAAAGAAACAACCTAGAAAGCATTAAACACTGATTAATGGCGCTCTGTGAGTGATGTTTGAAAACCTTTCCAGCTGAACCTACAAGACTTTGACAGTCTGAAAATGGAGACTTGAACAGCCTGGATCAAATGGATAATTTCCTGGTTTTTAGTTCTATTACTGATCCAGGTGACAGATGACGGAGGATCGCTGGGCGAGCAGCGCTCCGGATCAACACACTGGCGACGTCAGAGACACACACTCACCTCTCCGATCTGAATGTGCGTTTCCTCCACATACTGCGAGTACGAGCGGATGATGTCCTTCATGTGGAGAATGTGGCTTTCCTCGATGTCCTGGAATCTCTGAAATGGACGCAGACGAGATCTATCGTCAGGCGACAACAAAGGGACCACGTGCCAAACAACCTGACGTCACGCCATCGAAAGGATGGGAAAGCAAAAGAAACAAGAGCGTGACTTTGACTTGAAGGGAAATCTTCGCGCTGTGACCTCATATGTGTGAGTGTCTGGGTGGTCGAAGCGCGCGCGCAGCGTAAGTCCTTTCACGAGATGTCGATTGTGATCATGTCAGGCGCTGGCGGCGATTCATTTCTGGCATGTTTTTTTAATTTTTTTTTTTTACTGCAGTGCTCGCGCAGAGATCACAGGGCTCGAACGCTCTCGTTCCGATCTGGGTTCTGGACGTAAACTGAGACGCCTGAGCTCAAGCAGTCATGAAGAGAAAAATCCAGGCATTAGTGGGGAGATTAGCTCTTAATAATCACAAAAAGAACCCAGATAAAGAGCCTCTCGTGTCCGACTGCGAAGTACGAGGGCGTGCAGCCACAGCGCCACGCAGATGTATTCATACACATTGAGATTTTTTTTTACATTTCTTCATGTGACATGTGATGTTTATCCTCAACGTAATCTGTAGTTACGGACCGAAACAAATCAGGGTATTATCGTAAAGCTGACTTCAGTTGAAGGCTAAGAGATGCATGGTATACGAATCTCTTTGCACATTTAAAGACTAAAACCTTTGACCGTTCTTTGAAAAGTGGTTTCCAGGTCAGTCAGTGCTGCCACAGATTAGAGCACAGAAGGCTGAACACACAGATTTCTTTAGAAGCTGTTTTTAAAACTATGTGTCCTTTTCTGAGCAAAATTATTCAAGTCAATTCAAACTCATTTCAAAAAGAATTTATTTATCCCAAAGGGGAAATTAAATGCTGTCCCAACTCATATTCGTCTAATCATCTTCAGAGAGTCGTTATGGATGGTGATGCTGTCCAGTAGCAGTCAGTCTCGCAACAAATCTGAAGGGGCTTCTGACTGAAAGCTGTTGCGCATAACTACGACATGCTAATAGCTCAATATTTGGGCAGCAGAGATGATGTTGCGTAGCAACAAATCTTCAATAACACCATCCGTCGTTGGCAAATGTGCTTATCCACCTCATTTGCTTTTGCTGCCTCTCTTTAAGCCTCTGTCTGCCCTTATGATTAGAAATAGACGGAGCTGGTGACATGATCCTTGTCCAATATGATCAATTGAAAAGATGGATTGAAATGTTTTTATTCTGTCACTAGGGCTGAAACAATTAATTGGATTAATTGTGATTGAAATAACTGTTAAACAATTGAGTAACTGATTAATTGCAGATAAGAGCATACTTTGACTTTGAATTAATGAGTTACAACAACTTTTAATTTCTCTTCGCGATCAATAAAGTTTTTCTGATTTGGAATTTGAATACAGTTTTTAAAAAAAGCAGTTTGGAGAATAAAACATATTTAGAGCAGCAATTAAGCCAAAACTGAACACAAACTATACACATTTTGCAAAAAAAAAATCCCTTTGTCTGTAAATACATTTTCCTCTTCACCCAGTTCAAGACTAAAGGAACGACATGGTATTGCATTTTAGGTAATAAAATGTTTATCTTTCTTACTTATCAAATAATTTTTATTATTTGTTTATTTGTATATTTCAATGTATTTCTAATATTGTATAAAAGTCTTAAGTGGCTAAATGAAAATTTGTGCAACCTTCTTATCTAATTAATCGATTAATCACCCAGATATCCATTAATTGGTTACTAAAATAATTCCCTTATCACATTCGAAAAATACAGACATTGGTGATGGTAACATGAAAAAAGTATTTATACCCCCAAAGGGGTATAAATACTTTAGCTGTACTTGCAGTCTTACCACGTGTTCTTGCCGTTTGTCTGGCAGCAAGAACAAGCAGAACACACACGCAGGAGCCCCGGTGATGTCACAGCGCACATGTGTTCACAGTGTTTATAATTACGTCTCCACATATGAAGCGTGGGAGACGAGCCGTAGATGGCGATCCAGCGGAAGCGCGAGCCGCAACACCGCTTCCTCCGCAACAGCGAGGGGAGAAGAACGGCGGGGCTAACTCGAACCAGCTCTAGTGGCAGTGCCGCTGCGGTCCACCAGGATATGGAGGCCCGATTCTGCTGAGCTGATTTTAATTTGGAGTTTATCTAATCAGCCGCTCAGATGGATCCAATCAGGGTCTTTGCACAACGATCCGGTTACAGAGGAAAAAACACAATCTGGAGACGATACAGGACCCGAAACATGGAACAGACGAGCGCCGGACTAACAGATTACGCAACAAAGCGCTTGCATGCCACAAAGATGGACGAAAAGCAGAGTTTGAGAACACATTTGTCTTTAGAGCACATGCACACAGAGAGGGGTGGGGGAGAGAGAAACCAGCTAAGATTCATCAAAACCTGTGAAGTTTCTGCCATCTTCTGTTCAAAGTCAGACTTGGCTGAAGCGTACTTCTCCACGTATGACTTGTAGGTCTCTATGGCTTTTTTGGCTTTCACTCCGGCCTGGAAAGTGAAAACAAACAGATCGATGACTTACGCTGGTTTGCTTTCCGGATCAGGTTAAACGTATCGGAGTGAAACCAGAGATCAAGTTCAACATCTGAGGAAAGGATTCGCTCAGGTTTTGTGTTTCCGTAAACCAGGACACACTTCTTCATGCTACATTAGCATACCGGGGACATGTGCATATGTGTATGTGCAAGAAAAGGGGTGACCTCCCACCTTGTCCACGTCTCGCTGGGTGGCCCCCTCTTTTCGGAGCCGCTCCTGCTCCACGGTTTTGGCATTGTAGTTCTCCTTGGACTTTTGAAGAGACTGAGAGATGGACTGGATGCTCTGGACGGCCTCCAGGGTTGGAGCCACTTCTTCTTTTGTCTGAAAGGCCGCGCGTGCTTGTTAGGACGCTCAACAAGATAAACGACGTTCGCAAGAGTCACAGATTGCTCTGATCCTTATTTATGTCATTTAAAAGGAAACACTTGGCCTGAACGGAGGTTCCTCTGCATAAAAATGACTTCCCCCCAAATCAGGGTTACTGCACAATTCACATGTGGAAATGACAGACTTTCAGAGTTACAGCGGAGACTTTCAGGTTAATTCAAAATGGGCCGGTCAGTTTTAATGCACGCGACTAATCTGAACATTTTAACGTGTTAGTGTTGCATAACGCAGATTAATCAAAGTATGACTTTGATCTAAAAGTCTATCCTGTCCTATACACTTTTTAATCAACTGACAGCACCAATTTTAAATAGTAAAAAAAAAAAAAAAGAAAAAGGAGACAGACAGATGAATGAATGGATTTTGGCATGAATAATCAAGCTCCAGATTTTTTCTGTCTGAGTAGGAATCCTGTAAACTCCTCTCCCAGCTCCTCTGTTAATTCTCCCACATGTGAAGCAGACCCTTAGCCAGTCAGAGGAGGAAGTAATTAAACCTAAAGACTCGCTGTGAAACGTATACAACTCCGTATCTGAATGGTTTTACTTTATACGCAGAATGGCGGTGCAAAATAAAAAGCCATAAAACTACACAAGCGTTTGGAGGAAGAAGGCGTCACCGGATTCTCCAGCAGGGGGCTGCAGTGCGTTTCCACACAAAAGCTTTAAAAAGCTCAAGCTGGAGCAGAAAAGGACAGGAACAAGAGAAATCCATGTGAATAAAAACGTTAAGGTGCCATAAAATCGCCCTGTTTTAATCAAGGTAACGCTCCAGTTTACGTCTTCCAGAATAGAAAGAAGACACAATAGAGCTGAAATATAAGAACAGAACGTTTTCTGCCAAGGACAGGGTTTCATTTAAATGCACACATTTAAACAAACTGCAGGTTTAGGTCCTTGTTGAAGATAGGAGCTACAAAACAGAAACCTAAATGAGTCCTTTAGGGATAAACGGGTAACCATGGAAACAAAAGTAAGCCGTTCATCGTAGAGAAAAGGATTTTCTGCAGCTAAAATAACGTAACAATTCAAATCTCTATATCTACCGTAGCACATGAAAACCGCACGATGCCGTCGTAAAAAGGAAACAATTAACTCAAATCTTATGTGTCTTTACCTTCTTATGAGCTTTGGCCTGTTCTTCCACGTATCTCTGCACTTCTTTTATAAGTTCTTGCAGCTTCTTGACTAGCTCCATGTGACAGGTGGTCAGTTTCTCCGTTGAGCTTTTGAAGATATCCCACATTGGTGCAAAGGTCCTGTCAAACAGATTGAGTAAGACTCTTGTTATTAAGGTTTTGTTTTGTTTTGTTTTTGTTTTTAAAGGGAACGCATAAACTCACCCCAGCTGAGAGAAGTTACCAGCCGACTTGGCGAGTTTGGTCATGGACCTGGCGTAGGTCTCTTCAATGACACTCCTGCAGGGAGAAGAGAAGTGATGTAGTGACTAAAATACACAGAGTATTATATATTGTTATCCATTACATGAGTAAGTACGGTTAACAATTAATTCGTTTAACTGAAATGTCACTAAAGTTCAGGTTTTGACTGAGTACAAAATAGGAAAATCTGTTCCTAAACCTTTTGTTGAAGATGAAAATCTTCAACAAAAAGGTTGAAGATATTCAACCTTTTGTAAATAAAGGTTGAATATCTTTATTTACAAAAGATAAAAGGATATTTATTTATTTCAAATAAATAAATATCCTTTATTTATTTGACTTTGTGTCTCAACAAAAGGACCAAAACTGACATAATTAAAAATAAAAAACATACATAAATGGCACAATAAAATTTATCAATACTGTTGTGATGGTTTTTTTTGTTTTGTTTTGTTTACTTCTCACTCTTATTATTTTAACATTATACATAAATATATTTATAAATTTATAATTATTTTTCTTTTCATCAACTTATTTTATTATCATTTTTGTACAGCATTTGGTGCCGTTTTAAACCTGTTTTTAAAGTGCTATATAAATAAACTTGACATTGACAAATAAGATGTTTCAATTAACTTAAAAAAAGAGAGAATTTTACCATACGTTTCATAATTTAATTGACATTCATTTGTATTTTTCCCAGCTTAGTTTGAACAAATTATATTTTTAAGCACATAAATTCAATTTTGCTGTTTAAAAAAAAAATATATATATATATATATATATATTCTTTTTACTTTTCAGATGCATTCGAGTCCTTTTAGTTAATTTATTTATTCTTTATTTCAACCCGCCCCTCACACGCTTTTCCTTTTATTTCCTTTACAACAATGCGACAGGAAGAGAGAGGAGAAAAAAATTATTATATAAAATGCTGCAGCATCGCAGAAAAAGTCTGAATTATACATCTCATCCAGCCATCTTGTCTCGGCAGACAAGGTCATTCAGGGGGAAACGGGTCAACCCAGCGTAAACTCAGACACTCGGCCGTACGCAGCATTCAAGCAGCAGCAACAAAAGCCTTTGCAGAAGATGCAACGAGACAGAGATACAGAGCCGTGTGTCGTCACGTTACAGATACACGTCTCAACGTGTTGGAATGGGATTAGAACAAGACTAACAGACTATTTATAAAATAAAAAAAAGGATGATGGATAAATGCAAACTTGTCTAAAGTTTTTTAAAATATGCTACATAATACTCAAAACTGATATTAGGGCAGCTGGGGGATTAATACATTTTAAAGATTAGTCAAAGTTTTGGTTTTTGAAGATTTCCTTTTTGGAAAATCTTTTTTTTTTTCTTATTCTTTTTCTTTTTCCAGCAATGCATTCCTTGTGTTTCCATAGTTTACAGCTTCTGTTTACCTGAACGTTGAATTCAGGTCAACTCTACGACCAAATATAAGGGTCAGGCTAAGATTTATTTTTTATTTTTTGCGATAATGCAGTAATAATGTTACACAATTTAAACACTGAGAATAAAGTCTGGATATCACCAGAATAAAGTCATAAAATTAGGAGAATTGAGTCGGAATTTTATGAAAACTCCCAACACAAACAATAACAAAACATTAATAATTCAAGCCTTTTTCCTCATTAAAATGACTTTTTTCTTGTAATTTTAAAACATTCTTCTGATAAAACTATACTCTTATAATTAAACCAGGCCCTTATATCTGGCCATACAATTCATTGAAGGGAGGATTTATTTATTTTATATTTTCTCATTTTAGGTATATGAAAAAAAAAATAAATAAAATACATTAAAATTGGAAATCCAATCTAGATTAGATTTTTCAAGCCAAATCGCCCAGTCCTACTAAACATTGTGATGACTATTTAAAATTCAGGTTCATAACATCTGGAATATATTAGCCAACAATTACTGAACTCCAAATAGTCCATGAATATTACACACACTGATATGGTGATGACAATATATTTGCGATATATTGTGCAGATCTAGATGATAGAAGATTTATTTTACGGCTTTTTACACATTTTTTCATGGAAACCAGTAAATATAGAGGAACCTTAAACTCACCTTATTTAACAAACATCTAAAGGTCATTAAAAAAGCCAACATGTAAATACTACAATAGGATTTGAATGACAAATCATCTCTCTTATTCAACTGGAGACTCCTGGTAAATCATGACGAAGTCGCCTCACGATAGAAAGCAGTTCTTTCATCTCCGAGACTAGAACAGATGTGAATGAGGGCCTCCTATAAATGACCAGTTCAGTTCGATCTTTTCAGTTCTTCAGCGTAGGAGGAATCGCAATAAAAGACCGAAAGATGCTGGGGGTACTGGTGTGGTGCGCTGACCTTTATCACCACTAGAGGGAGCAGTAGTGCCGTTTTGGAAGGTGTAAAGATGACCTGAGCTACTGATTGACAAGCAAGTCCACATTGTGATTAAAAGAAGGCTACATTCTGTACATACTTGCTACAAATGTAACCTAAGAAAAAACAGAACAATTCCAAACTTTTCCAGACTTAAATTTCTAGATTTATTTGATGCATTATTTATTTATTTTACATGCAGTTTTTATGGCATCCTTGACACTCCAGTACAAAATACTCACCGTGAAATTCTAAAACCGTACAAGTACCAAAAATCCTGACACAGCAGACCAATCTGGATTGAAGAATGTGGCTTGAAGCTCCTTTTCCTGGCACTGTGAGTAAACTCATTGTAGCTCTATTTAAAAAAAAAGTAATTTCTTGCATTTGCTCACGGATTGGAAGAATGAAGCTACTAAATGAAGTAGCTAAAGTGGAATTTGCAAACCCTAGTTGTATTTAGTTTTATCATCTCATTCCTAAAAACTCAACTCTGCAGAATGCAGATGCGTCCTTTGCTACAAATGATCTGTATGGTCCGACTCTTGAAATAAATTCTAGATTGTATATCAGTTACAATGTGACTGATCCTTAAGGGCAGATCTATTAAGTCTAACTCTATGCTCATTGCTCTGCTTTGTTGTTTCTTTTACATTATATTTTAAATTCCTAATTGTACTTGCTGCAGTTGCTTTTGTCAGTTTCAGTTTCTTTTATTTCTCCTAACTGCACTGATTGAACGAACCAAAGTTTTTACATGTTTGACTAAGTTTTGTGAAGTTACTGGTGTATTTAAGTGTGCAATCAGAACTTGCAGCCCTACCAGGAATCCTGTCATTTTGTGTCAATACTTGCTCAGTCATCTCAGTGAGGCACATGACATTCTCCAGGGCCCAACAAAGAGTCGGGATGATTCACTCCTCTGCAACCGACAGACGGAAGAATTTCCTGTCTGATTCCAGCGGTAGACCTGGTGTCATGTGACACTTTCTGTGAGCGCACACCTTTCACACGGCAGAGAGAATCCGGGTTTTAAAGACAACCTATCATTACGCTGTTGTGGGAATGCAGAGCCTGCCGGTGCCTGGTCAGAGGTGGGCTCCCACGGAGGCCAAGTCTGCATCATATCCATGTAGATGTGCAAACGTAACGAAACCATTAACGCTTTCAGCCGAGGACTGGCTGCTGTTAGAGGAGCAACACGAAGGACAGGAAACGCTGTTAAGGCTGTCCCAGATTTAAACCCGCATAAACAAGACAGACATGCTGAACGCAGCACGGCCCGCTGGTGTCGGCGTACTCGAGTCGCTGCCTCCTCAGACTCACCTTTCTCTGATGAAGTCCGTCAGCTCCTTGGAGGAAATCTGCCCGTGCTTCATGTTGTGGTACAGCACATCAAAGCCATTGTTCTTTTCTCCCTGCATTTCAAACACACACACACACACACACACACACACACACACACACACACAAATAGACAAATCAAGCTGTGAAAATGAAAATAGAGTGGAACAAATGGTTCCAAACCAGTTCACAGACGTTACCATGAACAGGTTTTCCACCATCAGCTTCCTGACTGTCTGCATCGACTCCAGCTGCATCTGCAGAACCTTCTGGTCGATCATGCTCACCTTAGCCATGTTTAAGACTTTTAAGCTCAGACAGACAGCAGCGTATTGGTCTAAGGCCACCTGAGATGTGAGAATGTGTTTGTCGTATCCGTTCACTGGGCAACGGTGTCCCGTTGCACTGCTGCTTTAAAGAGTGAAGGACTTATGAATTATAGATTTAAAAAAATGTTTGGTGCTTAAACGAGAAGCTTTTTTTTAATACAGACTGGATATTAGTTGAATTTTGCAGCTTATTTGCCATCTGACTGCATTGCACTGCACTTTGCCCTTATTTTATGTTTTATCAATAGAAATGTTTTACTTGTATTCATCTGTTTACTATCCATCATTATGTTTTCATGTTTATTTTTCTATTTCCACTTATTTTTAGTTCACTTTCTTTCACCTTTTCCAAGTGCGTTTTATGTCTCTATTGTTTGTTAATAGAGACAGGCACTTTTAACAACCAATAACTGGTTGTTAAAAGTGCCTGAGAAATTATCTTTGAATGGAAGATAGATAAAATAGTCTAAATAAAAAGTGGACCTCCACCAATATGTCGATTTTTCTGAGGAACATAAATCCAAAACTATTTGTTTAAAAATCACCTACTTGCAGATTTTACTTTATTTAATTTTATCTAGAATATTCAAAAGAAAAGGCAAGCTGGGAAGCTAAAATACATCGTAATTCTACTCGCCATTATTTTCCTTGGCTCCGATTGGCTGCACCACCAAGAGCGAAGATAACAAAGCCTGCAGATATTAGCTTCTACATTTGTGCCGAGACTGTTTCCACTATGCGTATTAATGCATATTAGAGTCGGTTATAAGCATTTTTAGAAGCAGCATCAAATGTTCTTGGATTTTAGATGTTTGTGGACGGTGGTTTCCCCGAACCCACACAATTACCCACCGTCCTGTCAGGTCACAAAATATGGACCCACCTGTTAAATGAGTAATAATTTACATAGGTTTGTGCAATTACTTTTGTTACCCTTTTAAAGTAATATTTTAAAAAAAAATCAAAATTATTGCACCAGAACCTATTTTCCATACAACTTCTGCCATGCAGACAACAGTGTGCATGGCAATGCACACTGTTGTCAATGCAGACATGCATGTTTAGACATGCATGTCTGCATTGACTCTTAAAGCTAAATGTTCACCAAACTCTTCAATGCACCCGTTTCTATCACATTTTTTACTTCCGTTAAATTTTCGATTGAAAGTTTGAATTCAGCTTAAAAAAAAAATAAAGAAAAAAAAAGCTATCTTATCAATTATCTTTTGTGGCTTCTTCTCTTTCAGGAGAGCGTCGGTGACTGTCTGTCGGAAAACTGCTAAGTCGGCACGATACCCCATGGCTTTGCAAGGCACAATTTGTCCATTACACTAATCAGCACTTCTACACTAAAAATGTTTTTTAGTGTAGAAAAACGTTTCTACACTAAAATCAAACTAATTTTCTACAGTAAAAAGGGAACATTTTGGTTTTCCATTGGCTAGAAGCCACAAACAAGACAAATAACTGGTTGAAAACTATAATTTTCTACGCAAATGAGTCTATATTTGGGTTTCACTTTTTCAATTCCTCAAATAAATTATGGCTCCGATGATATTCTAATGTATCGCAATTAACCTGTACATTATAGGTGTGATGAATTTAGAGTTTTCAAGCCTGCAAGTTATTAAATCTACGAATGTATCAGTGAAGAAGATCCCTCCATTGAACAATAATTATGCCATCAAATCAGATTTATGTTGGTCTCTTCTATCAGCGTGATGAGAAAAGCCACCCTGTGTCTTCTCATAAAAAAACAACAAGCAACTATCCTCATTTTGTTTATTTCGGTTAATCTTCGAACACCCATCACCAAAATCAGTGCCTGAATTTCCACTGTATCCCAGGAAGAAAGAAAAATCCACAATAATGCATCAGCATTTGCTTTCAGATCAGTAGTTATTTGAACACGCTGACCCTTAACGTTAAAACAAAAGTGACACTCAACCCCCAGTGGCTTCCATGGATATTTCCGAATTCCTGTGCCGGATCCGCCGTCAGCAGATTTCCTGCGACATTAAAGTGGCTTTTTAGCGCAGGCAAAGGTGAAAGTTCAAGAGAAGGTTTCTGTCAAAAGGCCTGGTGCTATATCAAACAGAACTACGGTATATTTGCAGAGCAAACAGCGGTTGGAACGAAAAGCATGCAGCTGTGGGTTTCAGCTCAACGGTCTGGCGTTTTAGACCACCAAGCAGATCCACTGACACACACTTCCTATTGCAGTAATAAAACTATTAAAACCACTTTAGAAGTCTAACTATCACCACATACGTAGCAAACAGCTAAGCTTACTCAACAAGACAGACTGCGACACGGTTTCTCACACGAGCGGTACGCTTCATAGACTAAAGTAAAAGGCAGCACAGTGTGAAGGACATGGAGAGCTGGCCAGTGGACCGACAAAACAGGGAAGTGACGACAGCCAGTGAAAACACACAGAGCAGAACAGAAACAGGAAGAAGGCCATTCTGTGCGCAACGAGTCCGTTCTTGTAGAGCTTGATATCAATGCGCCGTACACAAAAGAGAAATAAAAACAAACAAAGGAAACCACTCGGGGCGTTTTTGCCTTTTTCCCCTCCAAGCTACAAAACTGAGACCGATTAAAATACATGGCCTGACGATGTCACACCTTCACCCTGAGCCAACCAAAAACACACAGGTTATTTCAAAAAGTAGCACATATAAAAGATGAATGTAAGACTGCATTATATCTACAACATGTATGGGCCAGTAGAAGGTTTATGATGGTCATTGGTGAAAACACAATATTTACAGAAAAGAAATACCATATTCCAGTAATATAATGGTAACGGCATAATAATAATGCAAGAACACATTCTTAAGACTCAGCAAACTTTCAATTATAGTGAATGTCTTCCACTGGTACTGGAAGACATTTTAAATATCCAAAATAAATAAACAAAAACAACAGAAACAACAACTAAGTGAAGTATGAAGTCTCTGTAAACAAAACTGTCCTTCACGTAGCTTGTAGCTTTACTTTTAAAAATATGGGCGACGCTCCTTCAGTTTCCAACGTTTCCAAACAGCAGAATGCGTCTGCAAGCATCAGCAAAATGACGCAACCTCATACTTTCAGCCAGCTGACAGTGGCAGCACTGCTCTGCTCTTGTACAGCGAAGGGACACTTTTTCTGGCAACCTCATCAAAAGTAACAATACGATAACTTTGGCAAAAAAAAAAAAAAAAAAAAACGAAAGAAATGTTGGTAGTTTTCAAACAGCAAAAACAAAACATTTGAATGTAGTGAAAGTGAAACTTTTACAATATTTACCTATTTTCTGTAACTGCAAAATATTTGTGCAAAATCCGCCTGTTCTCGCAGATTTTTTCGTAGAGGACATTGGAAAGAAAATACAGCTTGGCTGGCTGGTGAAATACTTGAGAACAAAGCTTCTTGAGCATCATTTATTTTACTTGACGCTGACTACTGGCTGTACCTACAGAAATAGAAAGAAGGAAGTGTGTAGAAGTTAGTTTGCTTAGATGCTTGCCATTGTGGTGGTAATGCATATACTGAGGTATACAAGGTGTTCGAAGGTTTTGAAATAGCCATTTATAAACAGGTATAGTTTGGTCCCAAGCATCCATGTATTTTAGCTAATCTCGAGTAACTATGATCCCTAATGCCCACGAACTGTAACCTTGATAATGGGGAAACAGGTTATGCCAAACCAACATGAACTGAAGAAGCACGAGCAGGCAGAACATTACACAGAAAGAAGACCTTACTGATACCATACCAACTTTATTTATAAAGCACTTTAAAACAACCACAGCTGATACAAAGTGCTGTACATTAAAACACAACATAATAAAAACAATAAAAACACACAGTTTAAAAACAAAAACATACACTTTAAGACTAGATCCCGCTGGTGTTGAAGGCCCAGTAAAATAGATGGTTTTAAGACAGTGAGGGGGTCTCTCTGACCTGCAAAGGCAAGTCGTTCCATAACTTAGGGCCAATGACAGAGAAAGTCCTGTCCCCTCTGAGCTTCCTTCTGGCTCTTGGTACCTCCACCAGCAGCTGGACCTGAGAGACCGATATGGTATGTAGGGGTAAAGAAGCTCAGAGAGTTAAGCCGGGGCAAGATTATGCAGTGATTTAAAAACAAACATAAGAATTTTAAAATGAATCCTAAAATATACAGGCAGCCAGTGAAGTGAGGCCAGGACAGGGGTCACATGCTCCCTCTTTCCAGTTCCTGTCAAAAGTCGTGCAGCAGCTTCAGAACCAGCTGCAGACGTGAGAGCAGCAACTGACTGACTCCCAGATAAAGGGAGTTACAATAATCTAATCGAGTTGAAATAAAAGCGTGGATCACTGATTCAAAATGCTGCCTGGAAGGAAAAAATTTCACTGATGCCAGTATGAACCACCTCATACTGGCAACTTGTTCTGAATATGAGAAATGCTTACGATGCTTGGAAAAACTAACCTTCAACACATTCCAAAATAAAGGATACACTATGCCGTGCGACATGTCGGCCGGGGTTTGTTGGAGCACCAGCTCCGTTTAGCGGCTGAGACAGATGTGCAACACGAGGGCCAAGCCATGACCACCAAAAACAGAAGCTCATTCACAGTCTATTCTAATCCTGTCTGTGGCCAGGATCCTGCAATATGTTTGCTCTTAGGGAGACTGTAGGACACTCGGTGTCGTCAGAGGTTTTATGTCTTCCAAAACTGTAGTAGGTAATAGTTCTGCAGCTAGTCAGCCTGCGTCACATTGGGACGTGCACAGCTGGTTTGGCTTGGAAGTTACGGGTCTCACACACACGTACAAGAAAGAAGGAAAGGCTTGTTGACAGAGGAAGGAAAGAAAAACACAGTTTGCCTTAGATTTAAAACCAAACTCAAAGGCTTAAACCAGATCATTTGGCAAGAACCTGCTGGGGCACGTGTTTCCCAATAGTAGGATGATTTCTGAAAAATGCATTTAATTTTTTCTTTTTTTTTTATTTCCACCCAAAGTTTTAGTTTTCAGAAAAGTCAAAATTCTTTTTTTAATTGCAAATCCTGCAGAGTCCTCCATAAAAGAACTTGTTCCTTCAGCTTGTTCATATTCCTACCAAGTTCCCAGCTTTTGACATTTTGTGCCAACATTCTTCCATATGTCATACCCGCAAACCAGCCATGTTGTACCTACATGCTTGATTGCTGCTATTTATTGTAAGTTATGTATTTATGAAGACAATCATAACATTACATCAATCATGTGTAATTTACTTTAATTCTGAATTATTTCTGACATGATGTTTTACTTCTATTAATCGTGGTTCTGATTACAGTTTGAACCAGATTACGCTGATAAAAGTTGAATAGCATTTTGCAAACTGAATGTTACATTGCAAAACAAAACCACGTGCTGTTTTTGCAATGCCGGTCTGTATGTGCACATGATATTTTCATTCTGGAGTCCACCTAAGCATTAAAAAAAAAGGAAGAAAAACAGACACCGTATAATCTCAAATACCACCTGGTAGGAATAGAGACAAAACCACAGTGTTGCCTACTTATCATCTCACATCTGCTGGACAGAAGGAGGACAGGCATCCACTCCCCTTCTCTTCTGTTAGGGCTCCACACCAGCTGTAATATCCTGTGAGCGGGGAATCGAGTGTTTATTGCCTCACAGGCTGTAATGTAAGACACGGCATGGAGAGAGGCCTTATTATCTCACTGCTACCTGCTCCCTCCCAACAACCGAAGATGGACGACTAAGACAAATTAAAACCGGAGAGTCGGCGAAGGCGTTCTGCAATTTATAAAAGCATTCCAAGTCATTTGGTATGGAGGCTGGAAAAAGGAGAACTCGTCTGTATATGGTTGGATGGAAAGTTGGCATACGACTTTACTGTAGCAATTATCACGCACCGGTGCAAAATGAATTATAAGGAGGGTAAGTGCCCTCTGGGAGGCTTTGAGCGCATGGTTTCTTTTGGCAAACAAGAAAACCAGAAGGAGAAAAACACAAAAGAGGCATAGATGGCATGCCGTCCTCCCTGCCCTGGGTGAAAGCAGCAAAAAATAAGTATGTCTGCAAACTTGTGTTAAGGAATTCAGACCAATCACAATACGGTCAAACTCACAACTCTAAAAGTTGTGGTTTTTCCTTTGCATTTGTGTCTCTTGTTTCCAGGAAATGATCAGCCTTTGCTGCCAAAACTGCTCATAAACGGGCAAAAAAAAAAATGCTATTAGCTAATTCTTTGCATTGTTTTCTCAGAATGCACACCTAGCAGCTAATCCGGCAGTTTGAGTGGAAGGTGTCAGAACTCCCTCTGAAAGTAGAAAAAATATACATCACTTGAGGCTTTAAAATATGCAGCTGCTGCTTGCATCACTAAATTAAGTTTCAATAGAGATCCACACATCAGTTTTCTTTAGTTGTGAAAATGCCTAACATTTGTTTAACTTTCTCTTCATTGCAGTTGCATCTTCTGAACGTAAATTCATGGGTTTCTACTTCTTATGCACATCAGAAACATCTACCGCCTTTCTTTTTGTTGCTCATCCACATCCCTCTTGATTACGAAAATCGACTGCAGCCATTACTTGAACGCTCAGTGAAAGCCAGACATAATTGTTCCTTCTCTTGGTGCTGCTACATATGCTGCACACAACAGGAAACAACGTTAAAAGTTATGCTGATTGACAACTGTGGCTAACTACCACATCACATCATTTTTTTTTTTTTTAAACATACCCACATACAGAACCAAGCTGAAATACCGAAGGGAAGTAACCGACTACAGATGTGGTAAAACTAATTCATTTGTTAGTGTGGCATTATGACTTTGTAGAGTTTTCATTTTTTGATTTTGCCCTTCGCTCAGGCTAGGCTATGGGACGCCAAAGGTAGATCTCCATAGATTTCTGTCCTGGGCTCTTCTTTCTCGTTGGCTCCAGATGTAGATCATCTTCTTTCTTGTGGTTTAATCGTCACGCGTTTTGTTGGATGTTCTCTCTCTTTCGCCTGCCTTTTGGGTTCCACCTGAGGTCCTGCCTGATGTCGGTTGGCAGTTTTCGAAGAGACTGATTTACCCGGCGACATCTTTTCATACTGATTTCTGCTTAATGAGAGTCGGCAGGTTCTTTCCCATAGGTTGAGGTTACAAATAGGTTGGCCAGCGAATGGGGAAACTCCTGACAGTTGTTGAGGAATGACTGCGTTTTTCCATGTGAGGGTTTGTTTGTCCTCCAGGTTTCAGCCCCGTACAGCACCATGACTCCCCACTGGAATTGAACAGTCAGATCTTCGTGGTCAAGGTCAGCTTTCTGGGCACCCAGATGTTCTTCAGGTAGATAAAGGCAACTCAATTCAACCCATGCCTCGACAATGGAATACGTTGGAAAAGGATGCGCAACTTTAGGCAAACCCTCCGTATTGCTTTCTATTACAGACTCTGCAAGGGACTTCAACTGCGACTAGAACCATGCAACAGAGGTTTCCTTTACTGCTGCCTCAGATGTCAGAGCTCTGATTTGGGTGTTCTCGTTTCAGGTCAACAATGCAACAGGATTTGATGATTGTTGTGTGCTACTACTAGATAAACAAGTAGTTACATTATTGTAACAATAATATAATATTGTGACAATACAAGGGCTGCATAATCTATTGTTATTCCAATTCCTGTGTACACAATATGCATATTGCAAGGAACTGCTTGGACAATTATTAAAGGGCCAAGCAAGCAAGTCCTCTGTGCCTGTGATACATTTGGTGACATTAGTTGTAGTATATGCTGAAATCATAAAAAATGACAACTTAGTTTTTGCGATTTCAGTTGTTTTTTATATTTGGTTAATTTCAGAATTGTAGGTTTTTTGTTATTTTTGGTTATTTTTTTACTTGTGTATGGAAATGTTAAAAATGACAGAAATAAATAAAATAATTGCTAAGAAAAATATGAATATGAATCAATAAATACATGTTTTTGAGATAAAAATAAAACCTAAACTTTTTTCCAGGATGTACTACTACTATATGGTGTCTATGTGTTCTAGGAAACAGAAGTAGAAAGACAATAAAACAGTTTACTTATTAGCTTATTTATTACACTATTGTCACAATGAGTTCCTAATATTGTGAAGTCCTATTTAATAAGGCAATAGTGTGTACTTGTTATATCTTCACTAAAGGTTATGGTATGAGATTCTCATGCAAGCTCAGGAGTCATAATATGTTAAGATTTTTAAAAAAAAATAATAATCTTGTTTTGCAACAATAACCAAGCAGTAAAAGGGAATATTATGAACTCTTCCCATCAGAATCAGGTTGACTTCGCACAACACAGTGTGCCTGAGAACATGTCTGCCCGATTTATTACAAAACAGGTTTTTTGGTGACTCCTTCAACTGAACCGAGAGCCAAAGGAAACAAAAGAAAATCAAAAATGTTTACAACTTTGCTAGCATTCCAAACAAAACAACTGAAGCTTAATTACGTACATAAAAGTACTTCAAGAGTGGATGCAACTTCAAGGCAAAGTGAATCCTGTTTGAACCCAAGTGACCACACATGCAGGCTCCAGGGAAGAAAAGGCCATCCTGTTGGCTGAATCAGCTCTGTTTGCTTATCACACTTGCATCTTATTTTCCCGTAACAGGCTGCAAGCAACCCAGACGTGAGCACATAGTTTCAGGACAGAAGCTACAAATCCGCCACACCAGTTCGCATACAGAGGGAGACCTTTCAGCGGCTACAAATGTCACACAAACTGAAGTTGGGTTAAACGCTGACCAAAAAAAAAAAAAAAAAGGGGAAATGAGATTGAGTCTGCGAGTGAATCCAGCGAGCGGAAATTCTGCAGCCAGCGGCCAGTCGAGTGCCGCAATTTTGACAAAGAAAAAAACACTGAATTAGGAACTCTTCTAGTTCCTAATTCCTCAAAGAGCTTGTTTTTTTTAAGCTGATAAGGAGATTTATTTTGACATCAGAGATGAATGGCAAGATTGCAAATTAGAAAAAACCCACCATCAAAGTTAAGGAGCAGAAGATGGAGGCGGGAGGGGCGGGGAGACACTTCTCCAAGTTTTCACCTGCTTTGAAAAGTTTCAGACGGAGAGCGTTTCAGATTTATGTGTCTGCTCAGAGAGCAGACTGGTAGTCAAGTCAAAAGGGAAATGGATGCATCCCCTAATGCCAAGTATGTGTGCCCTGCATGCTAAACACACAGCTGATCGTAGCCATCACTGCATTCTCTTGTGTCCCGCTGCAGGGCACAAAGGGCAGATTGATGAATCAGGAGTGTCTCTGCTCTCCTCTTTTCTCGTTCAGGCAATTATGGAGACTGCTTGAGCAAAAAGGACTAAATAAATAAAACTAATCGTAAAGGGTTACGCCATCTTTACAGCTACATTTTTAAGACGCGTGGCATAAAAGAGATGGCTTCTCTGTAGCCGTTACCACACAGGTAAATGTAATTGAGCTTTATTTTACCAGCTTCCAGCCAAGACGCCACACATTACTGTAGATTAGCATGAGCTATGCTACAGGCGACTAAACAAGAAGCAATATGATAAAAAATAAAAACAAACAAGGCAGAAGCTAAGCTCTTCATTTAAAGATAAGTTTGGTTGTTTGGAAATATTTCCGGTTACAAAAACCAAAAAAAAAAAAAAAATCAGTTGGCAAGTTACAAGCTGCATGCTGACTGCAGGTGGGCTACCTACCAGAGCAGATAACCTGACTAACTAGGGCTCTATAATAATATCGATATCACGATATATATTGATATTTTCTTTCCAAGAAAAAAATCGATATTTATCCGCAAGTATCGTGACATCCAACTGTCATCTTGCTCACTCACTGTTTGCTTCGCTGGGAGAGTGATTAGGTCATCAGGCTAAGAATGATTCCTTCAGCTGTTAAGTGTCAAGGTTAAAAAGGTATCAAACTATTCAGAACAGGTACTTGGTTCACTTTATTTTCTTTACTAATGCATGTCAGCTACAGTTTGTACTGTTTCAATTAAAAGAAACATGTTTTCTCACCACTTCTTTGATTCATTTTGTCCAGCTGTCGACTTTAAGTCTGTGTCCAACCAGAGCCAGGTATTGTGTAGTTGGTGCTTTTAATCAGTTTTCAGTTAAATTAATTCAGTCCAACTTTATAACAGTCACAAAATATCACCAAAATCACTCTCTCCCTCTAAAATCTTTCAGAAAATTGCAAACGTGTATTGAATTGTATTGTTTGCTGAATATCGCAATACATATCGTATTGTGGACAGAATATCGTGTATCATATCGTATCGTGAGATCATTGTATCACTACAGCCCTATGACTAATTATCAGCTGATATCAGGAGGTTAAATTCCCAATTTTACATCAAAAAGAACAGAATAACCAGTTAAAAACTTCCACTCTGTTAGCAGGTTTACAGATATCAGTTTCGCTAAAGCCTAAAGGAATAATTGTTCCATAACTGAATAACTGAAATGATCATATATTATCCTTGTAGCTGTAGGAATACGTGTTGCTTCCGTCTCACAATTAGCTTTTCACTCAAGGTTATCAATCTGTGTAACGGTGTAAAATCCATGTTTGGGGAAACACTGTCTGTTATCTAGAACCTATCATTCAGAGAGTCTGAAAACACCACAGCTTACTGAGACCTAGTAGAGAGATTCAGCAGCTATTCAACACGGCAACTTATTCTTGGTTTATTCTATGAGTCGGTGTGCTTTTGATCCAAATGCCTCATTTGTGGTTACATTTCTAGCCGTGTGTTGCCTTCAGAAACAGCTTTTTATTTGCCGTCGGGAGGGGCTGCGTTCAGAATATATGGTGTTAACGTGATATAAGTTATTAACCCTACCCAGAATATTACTTAATGTCTGTTATTCATCCCTGCTAGTGACAGCAGGAATTATTTGGTACAGAAAAATGAAGCGTGATTTAAATGAGGACTGAATTGGAGGATACATCTTAAATCAACTAAAAAAACAAGGTTTTAATGTACATGCATAGCAAAAATGAACTGATTATGTGTAATTAATAAAAAGGGGTTAGAGCAATAAAGGGTCCTTTCATGACATCTATTTAAAATGCCTTTAAAGCCAAGCAATTTTTTTTTCTTGCGTCATGCATTTTAACGGTATCAGTCTAATTTGGGGGAAATATATAATTCTTTGTTTTTACAAACAACGCAACTGATAAGTTAAACTAAATAAATGGCTATGGTGTGTAACACTGAAAGCTGAAAAACTAAGCAAATTCAGGAATTCAAAGACGCCAAACAGTACAAACATGGTGCAGTGAATGGGTAAATATTTGAAGCAAGTAATGAGAGAATCATCAACATGACCTGCTCTGACAAAGCTATGTGAATTTCTAATGAGCATTGAGATGACCTTTGACAGCACAGAAACATTTTAATACAAACAGAAGCGCAACAACACGAGTTTATGTTTTAATCTACAACACATGTTTGGTTACTTTTTAAATATACGTAAATATTTAGATTTTAAAATTTTGTCAGGGAATTCTAACTAAGCTAAACATCTGGCCTCTTACGGAAACTTCTTCACGGAAGAAAGTGACGCGTACGACAGGGAGCCTGTGACTGGCAGCCGACGTGTCCAATAGCATTCTTGGAACTGACCGTAAACATTCCAAGAAATCCAGACGCAGCCAATTACCGGAAAGAGGGGCGGATACTTCATTCTCTCAAGTTAGATAGGTTCACAGAGGCCCAAACCCCGGGGTAAAAACAGAATAATTACCGAAGAACATTAATGCTGGTTGTGCAATTCAGGACCGGCTAGTCTGTCGGCACCGGACAGAACCTGGTAACCGCAAGACTACGACCGGAATAATAAGGTCAGAATAGACAGAAAAGAAATAATGAGGTGTACCACCGGTGTTAACAGCATTAAAAAAGAAGCAACACCTACCCAGAAATTTTCTAGGAAGTAAGGCGCTATCATTTTGTTCTGTTCCTCTTCACCGCAACTCTTCAAGTAGCTGTAATGCGAATTTCAACGCGTAAATCATCCGCCGTTTCTCCCCCCGTTTCTGTTGTATGCGCCTTTCACCGTTTTCCTCCTCTCCCCTTTCTTCTCCCTCCCCACCTTTAGACTCCACCTCCGCCAGGCGGTGCGGTGCTGCGCTGCTGTTTTCCCCAGCGGTTCCTTCTCCAGACCCGGGACTAAACAGCGCTACCATCGGCTGACGAGGACACAGGCAGCGGTCGGCTGGGATGCTGCCTTCAGGTGCTCTCCGGAAATTCCTCAATCATACAAAGACATTTTTAAAAGGAAACCCTAGAGCTCAATAAATAGCCTTTGTTGGTTATATACATTTTTTCATATGTAGTTTTAACCGAAGAAATGTAAAAAGTATTTTTCTGATAAGCATAGTATATTTAAAAGTTGACAGTACATTTGATAATTTTTTTACTGCGAAAAAGTAGTTTTTTTTGTAATCATTTTGGAATTTGCAAAATAGGACATTTCCCTTTGAAACATTACACAAAAGTATTTAAAGTGTTATTATAGCCTACATAAAGAGTATAGCAGCAGAAAGGCTCCAGGTCTTCTTGAGATTGAAAGAGTTGATTTTTAAAAAACAAATACCTTGGCTATAACTTGCAATTGACTTAATTTTATAAAAGTTTTCTTTTTAACATTGCATTAAGGCTATTTGGTGCCAAGCAGAGATCTAGCTTCTAAAATAAATTTATTGATGAATGAGTATTGCTAGTAACTTCTCGTAAGTTAATTATAAGGATCTGTTCAGTAAATATCAGCTTAAAAAAATGTCAGTTTTGTTTTATATAAACATTTAAAAGTACTTGTCCACCGACCAGACAAATACTGCTTCAGTAATGTATTCTAAACACACGTTTATGATACAGGGTGGTCAGCTCCAAGTTGTTGGACATCACCACAAAATGGACACAAAGGAAACATTGGCAATGATTTAAAGTTTGTTTTATTCAGATGCTGGATTCACTTCCAGGGTGTAAAATCTGTTTAGTTTTTTTTTTTTTTAATAGATGTCGATTCTCTGATTAAACTAGTTTCAAAAACATTCAGGTGTAATTCACACAAGTGACATTTTGCCTTTAAACCCTCCAGGGCAGAGTTGAACTGGGTCCAGTGACAGCAGGTCTGCTTCTGGGTTAAGCTGATTCATTTAACCCCTTTCTGGTTTCAAGTTAGTTCTCAAGGTTCTGGACAAATTTCTCCAAAGCTTAATTGAAACACAAGGTTTTATTTCAGATGTTAGAAATTGGATGAGTCTGAAAGGAAGACAAAAGGCCCGTCATAATGTAAACAATTTATTGGAACAATGTACAGATTCAAGCAATGGTAATCATTCACGCCCACTACATCATTTTACAAATATTACAAAATTACTACAGTACAATATAGAGTCTTTGCATGATCCAAAATATTTGGTGGCCCCAAAAGTATTACTTTTTTTTCTTAATTCAGCAGCTTATTTAAAAAAAAATGAAACCAAGTCTATCAAAATGATGTTTTTGCTTTTCATAGCAAAAAATGTGAAGGCAGATTAACTATTGAAGTTTAAAGGCTAATCGAGTTACAGAATACAGGAGCTCTTTGCACAGTCGTCGCTAACTACTGGTTGGTACTTTATAAAATGCGGTCGTTTAATAAAGCTTTGTAGAAAGTCAAACGTGTACTTGCAAACTTATTTTTTTCTCTTTATGGTTTTCAACTCCCTGGTTTTGTTTCAATACAGTTATGCTAAATATCTATTGCAAATCAACAAAATCCCCAAATGTTTGCTCGTATGGCATTGTGTAGAGATTACACTGTTCAATCACAATCACTTTAGGCAAAAAAAGTAGATGAAATATGTGCAAGTTAGAGTTGTTGAAATGTTTTTTTTTAACCCTTAGCTTTGACAGCTCACAGTGCTGCAAGTAACAGATCAGCTAACATCCGACATCCACGCTTATCCGTTTCTTGCATGAAAATCAAGCTCCGACTATTCTTCAGGACGTTTACGGGGGCTGCATAAAAGGTGTACACATTAAGGAAATTATAACCAAACAAACGGAAAAAAAAAAACAAAACACTGGAACAAAAGCAACCTGAGGTTTACACTTAGAAAAGACATATTCAAGTGGTGATACACAACTACAATGTTTAGCAGCGGTCAAGTCAGAAGGACAGCACAGTAACAACGGGCGTTCGTTTGTGTGTGTGTGTGTGTGTGTGTGGTTTTTTTTTTCTGTTTTGTTTTTCTCAGACGTACAATCTCAGTGGAAGAATACAAGGACTGAACACACCCCATCTAGCTGTGATCACGCCACTTCTCTGTGTGCCAAACAGCTGGAATGTGCCAGACCAAAAAAAAATTGAAAAAGATAAACACATTTTGAACAAAAAGAATGATGGGGGGGAACATACACGCGCACACGCAAGTATTTGCCTCTGTATTCCATGATGCATTTATTACATCTAGTCATTTTTAACATCGAATGATACCTACAAGAAACCAGCTGCAGTCCCCTTCAAAAGTGCTCAGCCTTTTGACATCCTGTCAGACTAACCACAAATTTCAATGGATTTTTTTGTGAGATGTTATGGGGTAAACATAAAGCAGTATGGCAGACTGATTTCATACAAAATCAGTTTCACAACAAATGACATTCCAGATATCGGATTTTGTTTTATGAGCAGATGCATTAGTAAATTGAGAGATTAAAGATACAACTAACTGCATTATAACTAGTACAAATTATGTCAGGTTCCCCAATAATTTTGCATGGAAGCTTTAATTCTAGGTTTCTGCAATCAATGACCGACTATCTGAAACATATTTTAGATATGAATAGTTAAATCATAACTAGTCATAAAATAATTCTGACTAGTTGCAATTCTAATTAAATACGTCTTGGATGGCACCACAATTCGAGATATGTTAAACGTGTTTTTTTTTTTTTTCTTTTTTTTTAGATTTAAGTGCTAATTAAATTGCAGATATCTTCAAAGAAAAAATAATGATTAGGCAAAACCTAAATTGGAGAAATCTTTGAACTGAACCTTTTGAGGACAACCTAAACATACAGCCAGGGCTGCAATCGAATGGATTAGTCTGAAAGTGTGTCCTTGTGTCAGAACAATTAGGAATTTTTGCTAAAAAACTCCTGTTGAAAGATGAAGCTCTCCATTCTGCCTGAGCGAGTTTGAGCTCATTTGTAGAAAATGGGTTCAAATGTGTAAAGCTGGAGGCTGAATCCAAATGCGTGCCACACTTTACGGAATTTTATTTTTTTAAGCGCTTCATGAACTTTAGATCTTTTTTCTTGCATTTTACTCTTAGTTACTACCTTTAGTTGAGTCAGTTTGTGGCTGTAGTGTGTCAAAATGTAAAAAAAAGATTTTAAAGGGGTATGAAAACTTTTGAAAGGAACTGGTTATATCCCTGTAAGTATAAAGCTACATTAGCAGTCCAATTGCATCAATATGCTTATTGCATTAGGTGAAAACTTTTCAGCAGCAATAATTAATCCTCAGTAGGGGTTTGGCTACATTATTTCAAGTACTTTTTAGTACTTTTTTTTGTTTTATATGCACATTACAAAGAATTAAATACTGCAGTTATTACTCTGGCCAGCAGAGGGAAAAAATGCCTGGCTGGGTGTTTAAAAAAAAAAAAAAAAAAAAAAAAAGAACAAATAAAAACAAAACTATCTCTGTAACTCATCATGGAATACATTCAGGCTGTAACCTTTTGACAGTTTGACACTTAAAAAAAAAAATATATATATATATATATATATATATATATATAACAGCACAGAACAGGCAGACACATTAAACATTCTTCACAGTATTTTAAAACTACATCCAGTTAACGGGGCAGGGGGAAGATCAGGCTGACTGCTCCGGTTTGCGATACGCGAGGTTAATACACGTCCCAGTGTTGCAATACACACATCGTCCATTATGTACTTCTTAAAACGTCGAATTGAAGCTCCCCTCCCTCCCGCAGAACCCTCGTCCCACCAAATGTTTTCGCGTGAGGGGCCACCAACATGCAAGAGATGAAAAGCATCCAAGTACCCCACAGTGACAGCCACCCCACACAGTAACACAGCCACCCTCAGGATCATGCTTTTTTTTCTAAGCACAGGAAGCGAAACAACCAGCAACAGAATTTCCATACACTGAGAAATCAACATATTCAACACTGATATGATGAAGTGTGTGTGTGTATGCAGGTGTGTGGTTCTGATTGCAAAAGTCACGAAACTGTGTTTTTGTATCACTGAGGTTAAAAAAAAATTTAAAAAAGAGACACACAGGCTGATAACCAGCATGCTCTACTTCAGTTTTCCTTCAAAAATGTCAATTAAAAAAAAAAAAAAAAGAATTTAGGTATCTTAAAGATTCGATATGCTCCCTCTCTCTCTCTTAAAAAAAAAAAGGTCACATTCACACCACATAACAAAACAAAGAGACTCACTCCAATGTCACATCACAGCATAGGTTCGACACAACCTGAATCCAGTGTGTAAAAACCCTGTCATGCTACGTTACAGACGGCCACTGTAATTCTCTGGCAGAGGAAACAGAAAGTACTTTAAATATAGATTACACGATCAAAGAAGAACCTTATCGAATGGCAACAACGGCCGTCAACACACATCACTAATGTTCGACAGCTTTCCACAATATTATAAGCATGCTACCTAATCCCAGAAAAGCTGCTCTTGAATTGTGCTCCCTGGTGATTTTAAGTCAAGAGCCTCTGCCCTGCATAAAGTGTTGAAATAAAAGGTTACCTGTAAGTCATTACTTACTTACTTTGGATCATATGCAGCAGTCTGAAAGTACATTCCCCCCGATTTCAAAAAGCTCTGCTAGCATTAGCTGCTTTAATATAAAGTATCTCGAAAATTGGTTTCATTAATCTCAGAATGTGTCCTCAACAAATACCTTAAAGATTCATTGGGTTTCTCTTCCCCCCCCCTAAATTACCTTTCGATAGTCCTGAAAGCAAGATGTCTGCAGAATAAATGGGGGAGAGGAGAGAAAAAAAAAAGTAGAAGAAAAACATGATCATTTCTATTATTTGTGATTGAGGTGTGATTAAATGAATGATCCTCCCATGATAAGGTTGAAACTTCCAGTGTCTCCCCCTCCCCAGCTTGCACTTAAGGGCACTGAGAACTGGAGCTACTACCACCTCCCTCCCACCCCTTCCTCCAGGTTAGGGAGGGGTTGACCCCCTGACCCCTCCTGCAGAGGGCAACATGTTCCCTGGGATGGTTCCCTGTCTCGTCTCCCATGGTGAATGACCTGTGTGGAGAAGGGAAGTGGTTTCAATTTTAGGCCAACGCTGCTCCACAAAACATGTTTGCGTCTCATTTTTAAGATGGGAAGCAACAAAACGGACCCCGCGATGAGGCACAGTGCTGTGGAAGCCTTTACACCCCATAAAAAGTTGCCAGTCGTTCCTTCAAGGGAAGCGGGAACTGATCAGAGAAGCGCCTCCAGTTCTCTTCGCCCACCTGGTTCTTGAACCCGTGAAGGATCTGAAACCAAATATGAGGAAAGAGTTTTAATGGAAAGTCATGAAGGACCACCTGCCTTTCAAAACAGACCCCATGCAGGACAGGGTTGTCCTGAGAGTAAATGAATTAAGAATTTCATTGAGATTTGACACGGTGCTACTTAAGGTTTACACGGGTTTCACTCAAATTTAAAGACTGTTTAAAACCATTATGACTCAAATTTAAGACCTATATCAGGACAAAAATGTCCTAGTCGTGAACTCTACAAGATTGATATTCAATTCTGCACCACTTAGTGTTGGTCTACCACTGAAAATCATAATGAAGAACACAGACGCTTGTGGTCATAATATCGTCCATTAGCACCTGTGAGCGGGTGACGTCCACTTTTTTTTAACATTATTTATACCCATCCATTTGCCAATTTTTTACCTTGTAGAACATTTCTCTGAGATCGTCCTTTGGATTTACCCAGGAGGCCACTGCGTCACAGAAGAATATAAAGTCCTGTTCCAAAGAAGAGAAGTGAGGCAACATTTCGTCTTCTGGAGCCACAGAGAACCAAGTCGACCAGGGCTGGAGCTCACCTGCACCACGCCTCCAGGATTTACACTGATCATGGTGCAAATTCCTCTGAATGCCGAGTCTTTCTCCTCATTGTCTCTTATATTTCGCAGGGAGGTGCACCTGACAACATGGACGACCAAACTCAACATTGAATATGTCAAGAGCATCATCCAGTGACAAGCTAAGGAACTTGTGCAAGTGCACTAACAACTTCCACTATGTAAGGCTAATGCTAATCAAGGAGTTATTTAAGAATCATAAACACAGCCTACTGCATCCCTTAATTCATTTTTTTCTCTCTTACTATTATTATTATGATTTGTCTTTTGGCTGCAAAAACTATCAAGACCTGTGATCACTGACACAATAAACATGCACACCAAACAAAATCAGGTTTTTTGGGGGATTTTTGCATTTAAACACAGCTACACTGACATCCAAGAACGTTACTGTCTATGTGCAGTGTGTTCAGCAAAACCTCATGTATAGCACCTTGATTTTAATTTGCTTTGTTTTTGGAAAGATTTACTAGAAAGAAAAAAATAGGTCAGGATAATTTTGGGACAGGACATGCAGCTGGGCGACTATGAAACGAGAAAGGAATTTTAGGAATGCTCTTTGGCATTAAGGGCATCCTTTCTCTGTTTTTGAACCAGCAAGGCATGTGACAAAGTCTGATCCCATGCATCTTAGAAGTTGTTAGCGACAATTAACAATGGCAAAAAACTAGAAATTAAACAAATTAACGTGTAATATGAAGGTGCTACTGAGGCAAAAGAAGAAAAGAAAAAATCACAAGTAGGACCTAAAAAGGACAGGGTTAGTCACATGGTTGGCAAAATGATTACAAACTGATAAGAAAAAAACTGAAAAAGAAGTTTGTTGTAGAAGGAGAGAAGAGGAGAGCAACAGGGGAGAGGAAGGGGGGAGGAACAGGCGACAGATGAGAAGAGCAGAGCAGAGAGAAGATGAATTAAATAAAAGATTGAATAATACACACCAGGGTCTTATAAACTGCTGTAGCATGGGTGCCACCTCTTGAGGACAAACGTAACCAAGACGACCAATTGTTATTGCTAAGGTAACGCAATCACGGTTACACACCACCAAACGCCAACGAAGACATGAGCAATGAGGAGGGGGGAGGAGAAAAAATAAAGAAAAAACAAACAACTCAGAGACATAAATCAACAGAATCTGTGTATGATAATAAACAGACTTTCACTAGCGTTGATTATTACTGCCCCCCCCTTCGGTCGTGGGCAGGAATTTAAAACATGGCACTCTAAAAAAAGACATACAGAACGTTTAAGGGAGAACACATTGACAACTCTGACAAGACATTCATAGAAAAAAAAAAAAAAAAGCAAACGTGGATGTCTGCTTTCGGCAACCGTTAAAATAGCTTTTCAGATCTGATAAAGAAAAAATGGATTCAATCTCATTGTTAGCTTAACTTAAAATGCACAATTCGAAAACAAAAAAAAAAAACAAGTGAGTCAATAGTAAAAAAAAAAAATTAAATTAAAAATTGTAGCGTGTGCAAGAGCAGCTAACGAGATTTCTCCCTTAAACTCACAGATGTTAAATTTCAATAAACAGAAATATATATATTTTTTGGTTTGTTTGTTTTCTTTTTTGAAAAGAAATGACAAGATTACTCCAAGCCAACTACAATGGAGGGAGACTAGTATCCAGCACAGCAGGTTCTTATGAGGCAGAGAGGAGGGAGGACCTAAGTTTAAGAGACACAAAACTATGCAACATTCTCATTAACAAACAGGCATTTATGAACAGTCCAATGACACATGCAGAAAGCAGATGGTACGCTCATTAGAGTAAAGTTCAGTGCAGGATCAGCTGATCAGAGGCAAACTAAGGAGTGGCGTAGTGCTCTTCAAGAATTTGCAGCCTGTTGCTTCAGCACAAAATTACGCCTTTAAATTTAGTTCCAGCCAAACCGGCTCTCTTGGAAATATATTTAACATTAGATTTATATACATGGCTGGAAAGTCTGACTTGGCTCCTTTCACTTCCTGAATGTTCTCTCTGCCATGTTCCAATACAGTGCTTTAATTCATACATATTCCATATTTAGCCACTTTATATTTTCACATTACATCCATAAACTTCCATGAGTTAAATTGGGATATTTTGTGTATGTATAAGGGGGGGGGAATGTTACTGGAAAAAAATCTGAAAAGTGTGGCGTGCATCCGTTTCAGGTGACACGTTTGTAAAACCTCGATTTGCATGCAAGTCAATTTGGGAATGTCTGCAGCAGCTTTGCGCCTATACAGAGAGAGGCTACACCATTCTAACAGATGACAATGCTTCGGTATAATGAGCCTTTAACAGGTTTTCTTTAACTCTGACCAGCTTCTCGGTCCTTGCTAAAGGAAATCATTCCCAAAGCAGGATTTTTTTCTTTTATTCCCCGTTACCGGAACAAAAACTTCACACCAAGCCCTAAAAAAAATCCCAATAAAAAACACTGAAGTTTGTGGTTGTACTGCAATGAAATGTGCAGAAGTTCAAGGAGTACGCATACGCAAAGCACTGTATTCCAAAAACAGAGCGGGCAAAATTTATCGTCAGACGTTTGAGCATTTTTACGACAAAGTCGTGATTAGTCTTCCATCATCGTGTATCCTGCATTAAACATTGGCCATTCTTAACATTTAACATCTATTAGCAGAAATGCATTCACATTTAAAGAACAGTAAATAAAAGCAACACATAAACTGACAGCAAAACAAACAGGTACACATCTATAGAATCCCTAATTTGTCTTGTTTTTAGGCAAGGTCACACTTCACCCTTGCATGCTTTTTTTTTGGTCATTTTGACTCCTCCCAATACAATTCTTAAGGGTGAAAGCAAAAGCAGAGTGTAACCTTTTAGAAACTTGAAATCTAAGCTCTGTGTCAACATGTATGTGCTGGTTTGGGCATTCTCTCAGGATTAGCGTTTAACTGAAGAGACAAGTATGCCTTTGGTAACTATGTGAGGCTGTGAGGATATCTAAGCTTTTCGTTCTGTTCTATTTCAGCATCCTGCTTCGCTTGTCAGTCCGTCCAGATTAGTCGACCCCCAAGAAGACTGGGCTCTTGCATGGTTTGGCTCGTTTCAGGAGCGTCAGGAATTTAAGTACCGGGTTTTTAGTTCTCTTTTATCTATACCCAGACGTCTCTGCAGCAGGCTGCAAGTCAATAACTAACTGTAGTTTGAGCAGATGAAGCGAGAAACCAGCGAAACATGCAAGGCTCATTCTTTGGGAGAAAGGATTGTTTGGACAGAGATTAAAAGACCAGAGCAGGCTTCCTTGTGAGTGTGGTGAGTACTGACTGAGTAAGACCTGGGCGAGTCACAGAGTGAGTGAGAAAGTGAGCACCTCCCTGTGTGGCTGGCTCAGCACTACCACCGTGTGGTACCTGTGTTTTCCAGTAGAGTCTTTGGAGTATTGGGTCTGTTTATGATCTCCACCAGCTGGTGCAGCACCATGGCAATGTAAGGCTGCATTTCAGGCCCTGCGAGTCGCATTTCATAAAACAGAAAATAACCGTTACCGTTTTTGAAAGCAGGTTACTAGTTAAAAACGGACGATCTGGAAGCACCTCAACTCACCCATTTGTATAGAAATCTCTCCGATTGCCCAGGTTGCATTGTTGCACACGGATATTAACTCTGGGTTCAAATTTGTACCCAGTATGGGCATAAAATCAGCTGTAAAAGAAAAAGTCAACTTGGTGACTGCTTATCACCAAGATCAGCTTCAAAACAACAACAACAACAACGGACATACCGATGCAGGGTTTGACGTGCTGGAAGCAAGCCTTGGTGAGATCCCCAAGCAGAGCGAAAGAGCTCTGACGCACCTCTGGCATTTTGTCCTGAAGTTGAACGAAACAACACAGCTGTCGACAATGCGTGCCAGTTCACTAGTCTGTTGAGCAGCGTGCTCTGATGTCCTCATTACCTGCATGCACTGATACATGAGAGTCAGGATGTTGCTACGAGCGACCAGCTGCTCGATGGTGCCACCCAGGCCCTCGGCCAGTCCGCTCAGCAGATCCAGAGCCACAATCATGAAGTCTTTGTCCGGCGCCTCATACTGGTCAGGTTGTGACTGGTGAAGCTGAACGGTGATAGAAATAAAAAGGAAAAGAACTGAATCTTTTAATCAAATTGTAGTTTGAACTTAAGCTCTTAGACGGAGGGCTTAAGTTCAAAAGGATGAAATATTTAGCCTTCCTGTTATCTGCAAAAAGTATTGTTCGTTCTTGTTTTTTTCACAGCCTGAATAAATCAGACGCGCCTCAAGATGTTGTAGTAATTAGCTCCTAGAATCCAGAAATTTTTAAAAAGTTGATCATTTCTTCTTGCATTTCAAACAAAAATACAGTTAAGCTACAATGCCAATAATTTCTCAACAACGTCCTGTTGGAAGTGTTCTAATAAGGTATTTTTTTATTATCATTTTAAATCTTAAATAGACACTACATTCACTCAATTTATGGTTCTGCAAAGCAGATCAGTGCATAGTTAATGCTGAAGTAGGTAGGCTGACTTTTCTAAGCACTACAGACTCACCATGGATTGAGCGAGTGTCTTCTGGACCAGGTTGACGCATCGCTGGTAAACAGGCTCACAGTAGGGCAGAAAGCCGCTTTGAAGGGCTGTGGCTACCGAGGACAAACACTGAGGAGAGAGCAGAGTATCAGCAGAACATGTTAATCATGAAACTATGATAAAACTTGAACTGAACCAGTGCTTTAAAAAAAACCAAAAACTTACTTCTAACAAAGGAAAAAGATCTTTGTCTTCATCTTTCAGCTGGTTCCATTTCTGTATCAGTGGTGGCATCAACATCTGGATGTATTCCTATTAAAATTCGACAGAAAATTAAAACCAGTTATTTACAAATATACAAATACATCCTGTAATCTAACAAATTTTTTGTCTTTTACCTTCAGGAAAGGCTGTTTAGACTGATTAGATCTGAAAGTGTATTTACCACTACCAGCACAACAAAGGTAAAATGAGGAAGCAGACAACAGTATGTGGTATGTCAAAATTCACACCGACTAGGAAGCGAAGCTGCTTTTTGTCGTCCTGCGTACCGATTTATTTAGGTGGTGTCCCACGGAATCCGCGAGCGTCCCGATGGCGTCGTAGAGAATGAGCAGGTTTTTGTGCTGGTACTTGCTGAAAGCAAACACCAGCGTGTCCAAGATGAACGCCAGGTAGGGCACCAGCTCTGTGCAAGCCTCCTCCTCCAACGTGGCAAAGGCGCTATGCAGAGGAAATTAAAGATGGAGGTCATGATCCATGCAGACGTGTTACTCTTTGAACTTTGTCGCACGTTAGCCACATTACTTATTCTTTTTTCCGTTTCCAAGTCCAAAGCTACATCCAATTCATAACCTCTGTAAACACCTAGGGATGTACGTTTATCGTATTGCTCATCATTTATCGTGAAAAATTTCTTAGCAAGGCAAGAATTTTTATTTCAATTAATGATGTTAAATCAAAAACAAAACAAATTTTATTTTTTTTGTATTTTCTCCACAAGAGCATCGATGAATATCAGAAAATTCAAAAGTCTAATAAATGTAGTTACTGTGTGGAGTTCAGTGATATAAATCAAATGCACTTAAGTAAGTGGTGTCCTGAAGAAGCCCGTTTCAAATAGGAAAATGTACTTGTGTTTGTGAAGCGATGAATGCTGTGGTATGCAGTCACAGCCATACCGAGAAGTAATAAACTTTTCTTAAAATCACAATTTTTATCGTTATCGCAACAATACCATAAGATATTCCGATAAAATTTTAAGTCCACATTCTCCACCACCTATAAAGATTTGAATGTTGCTGTTCACCATCCAATCTAATTCAGCTTGTGCCATTTTATAAAAAATAACGGCCATTTCTTTTGGTCTCTAGATGTGGAAAGAAGGTAAAAACATAACCAAAGTATTTCAAGATGCAATTGTAAAGAAAGTGCTGACTCAGATGGGGCTAAATATCTATGGATGGATTTTTATTTCCAAAATGAATTGGGGAAAACCATACATTACATCCACTTTCCAATTGACATGCTTCTGTTCTGTTGCTCATTTGAAAACGTTCAACAGGTGTGAACATTTTCTTTACCTGCAAGCGGCCTCCTGCACACGTTTGTTGCTGTCCAGTATGCGCTTCAGTAGCTCAGTCATAAGAGGCTTCAGGTAAATATCCGGGGGCTGGCTGACCACCCAGTGCGCGTAGCGACTCAGTGTCCAGCAGGTGATGGATCGCACCAGAGCCTTTTTGTCAGACAAGCACTGGATGAGGTGCGGGATGAGCTCAGGCAGGTAGGGGATCATGCCTTGCATGCAACCTGGGGGGGGGGGGGGGGGGGGAGCAAGAAAGAAAAGTTAAACTTTAAGCATTCTTCTGATCTTTTGTTCTCTCCCTGCGTCTTCCTCCTCATCCCCACCTTCAGCTATAGCGCCCAGCACCAGGATGCCAGACTCCTTTACAACCCAGTCAGGGTGGAAAAGCAGCTCTTTGAGCAGTGGGAGGATGTGCAGCAGCAGATCGTCCCGGAACACATTGGCCAACACGTCCAGCGCCGCTGCAGAGCACTTTCCTAACATTACAAGAGCAAAGAAAGTGTGCAAAGAGAAATAACAGGAAGGAAAAAAAAGAAAGAAAAAAAACTGGAAAAATGAATCACAAGTTTAGGAGCACTTGATATGAAAAAGGACAACTTTAAGACAAACACTACAAAAAAAAAAACACAGAATATGAAGTATTTTGTCTTGTTTCTAGTGCAATTTCAATTAAGACAAATCTAAGTTACAAGCAACTTTTCAGCAACACATAGAAGCTCATATGAAAACTGACTTGTGATAAAACAATCTGCAAATGGAACTAGTTCTTTCTTATCAATATTAATGAATTATTTACTTAAAACAAGCTCCTATTTCTCTGCTGAAATGTTACTTGTGAGTTAGTTTTATCTTATTTCAAGTGCGTTAAAATAGTTCAAATGAACTACAAACCAGACCACAAATACTTGGCAAGGTTTAGTGTTTTCGCAGAGTTGGGGACGTCTAGTCAGGCACCACCAAAACTCACGCAAGTTCCAATCAGAAATCGTGTCGTCGTCGTCCATTTCATCGTCGTCGTCGTCGTCTTCCTCGATCCCGTCGCCCTCGTGCTGCTGGGCGACCGTGCGGGAGCGGTGGAAGCGCGGTCTGATGTCCTGCTCGTTGTCTGGAATGGCCTCGTCCTCCTCGATGTCCCCCTAAAGCCAGAGACGTTTTGAAACTCAGTTAAATTGGGCTTTGCGTTGCATGTTTGGGACGTAAACGGTAAGGACGACTTAAATCAAGCGCGTGCCATCCTGATTCGTGGAGCATTTCATCCTTGTTCTTCCAGGTAAACACATTAGGGAACGCAGACTGACCTTGAGCAAGATGATGTCGATCTCCGAGTACTTCATCCCGTTGACAAGTACAGGAATGAGCCTGGAGCAAAAGTCGGGGATAAAATTATGTGGGAAAAAAAGTGCAAGGATAAGTTCAAGTTCACAGGCAATCACTCACGCCTGAGGGTCTACTTTAGGCACGGCTTAATGTGGCAGATTGGTGACATACGATATCGCAGAGGCCAGCAGCCAGAGAGATTCTTACTCAGCCCAACATGAGGCCATGAGGAAGAAAATCATTCTGTTGCCCAGGCGGATATGAATCAACTTAAAATTAAAAGGGTAACACAAACTTGTGTGAGCAGTTTCTTACTGAGAGAGATGACCGCACAGCACTTCTTTACACACCGGCTGCTCTGCCAGTGTAAGCCAGAACTCACAGGCCTCCAGGGCGACATTCTCGTCTGGGTCCTGGGTCCTCAGGAGCATGTACTGCAAAAAAAAAAATTTTAAAGTAAATACTCAAGAACAATCATCAAATATTAACGTCTGACTCCGGTTAGCTATAAATCAAATTCTTGTCCAGGATTTCCATAGGTTTCACCAACTCAAATTTCAGACTTTCCAAGATCATTATGCATCAGATTTTTCAGCTGTATTACAACAAAAAGAAAATTGCATATTTTATATTGTAGTAGTACAAAGCTTCTTTTTATTTTTTTTGCATAGAATAAATCTAGCACCGCAATGTCGTCTGGGAGGCTGTCGATACATTTATACTTACCCATGACAGATGCAAAAAAAGGGGAAAATTAGCAGCAAGTTAGCAGTTGCCTCAACTGCCTCAATTTACAGAATGCAACATAAATATCTGCAAGCAACTGAAACACTCGTCTGACAGAAAAGTACCACGAAAAAAAAATAGATTAAATAGTCCAGTCACCAAAATTTAAGACGTGTGATTACTGTGTTTAAGGCTAACTTGCAATTTTTTCAAATTAATTTAAGACTTTGTAAGGCCTCAATTAATAATTTAGATGTATGAACTCGAAACTTGAAGTGAAAAATTTTTAGAGTTGCTAAATGATGGCGACAAAACTGTAAAGATAACCACAATGGTCACGAGATGGATGAATCGATAGATGGGTGAATATCTAGATGGTTAGCTAAATGGACAGATGCAAAATGTGTATTTAGTTATGTACATAAAATCTTTTCAAGCTTTTATTCCAAACTCCATACTTTTTCAAACCTGGAAGACACTTAAGCCAAAGTCTAGGTTTTAAAAACGTCCATTATGGTGAGCTTTCATGTTAGTTTAGTTGTCAAAACAGCTACTCCAAAATCAAACACAATAACTGTCATCTGATGCTTCTCTCATTTCTTATTTTTGACAGTTCACCTCAGACATTTAGCTTTATGACAACGTTTCTCATAACTGACAAACTGTAGCCACACAAAAACACACTTTCACCATTCAAACACCAACAATAAAGTCAACATTTTGTTTACTTGAATTATGGACATTGACCTGCTATAATCTGAGCGTTCAGAAGAAGACTTTGCTTTTGGCTTCAGTTTTTTCCGAGTGTACATGTTTTCATCCTGCGCCGTTTACCTCTATGATGTTATGCATGTGAGGCAGAAGACGATCCAGGCGAACCTCCAGCAGCATGACGAGGGCTCTGCAAACATTCTTCCTCACTTCAGGCTCCTCATCGGTTGCCAGTGCAAACAGGTTCTGCAGAACCACAAACCAGCACCTTTTCTTTTAATTTAAGACTAATTATAGTAAAAACGACAAAAGACACAGTGGCCTCGCAAAGGTAATCACTAGGGATGTGCCGATCAGGTTTTTTTCTCCTGATACCGATCACCCCTGAGGGCCGATCGGCGATTCCGATCCCCGATACCAATCACATAATTATTGATTTATTTTTTATCATAAACACTACTGTTACATTATGTAGAAAAAGGAACCATGAATTCACCTTAATTTAGACAAAAACCTATTTTTAATAACTTTTCCAAGAAGAAAACTAAACAAAACAGGCATTGTGAAAATTGAACTGCTATCAATAATATTATCTTCAACAGACTGATAACATATGAGCCTCTGAAGAGGCTAAATAATGCAAAGAGCCAAAATAAAACCTCTCAACATTGCCAAAAAATTCAAGTATAAAACTTAACATTCAAAGGCAAAAACAGGATCCATTACAATGAACAATCCTGAGTTAATGAATGAAAACTTCCTGTTAGCATGGCGGTTACTGCTAGTTCTGATTGACTGTTTCTGACTGAGAGGAGTAACAGGGAGGAGATCGATTATTTTTTTTTTAGAGATTATCTGTCTCATGTTAGGACAGAGAAAGTTTTAATACGTATGTAAAATGTATTTTTTAGGTTAGATGCTGCAGCTTTAAACAGGTTCGGTGTGAGAGTCACTACCAGGTGGAGCAGAAGCGGCTCCGTGTCAAATATTACTAAATATTAAATATTACTACCTGTAGCAGAGCAGCGGTTCAACAGCAGAACCAGCGTCTTACATCGCAGCTCCAAGACTTAAATCATTTAGCGGGTTATTAGTTTATCTTTCTGACCGTCATGCTAATCCGGTGAGTGTTTGTAGCTGCGCTGCTTTACCTGCTGTCTGATCCTCCGTGTCTTTTTACTGCATTGAGCCTCGATGTAGCCAAACTCCGTCATTGTTTTTATGTCATATTAGCTTTGTGGTGTTGATGCATTTTGACCTGCTTCTATTTTCTGCCGCAACACGCAAACGTCCGTTATAGTTACACATCGCTTAGAATTTGTTGCTGCGCAGTGAAGGAAAGACGAGACCAGCTGGACAGACAGGCTGGGAAATGAGATGCAGGTGATCGGTATCGGTAACAGAGCCAATGATCAGCCGATCCCGATCATCACCGATTTCACAGAAATCGGCCGATTATGATCAGTGACCGATCGATCGGCACACCTCTAGTAATCACAACCTTTTGGGCTCTGCAATATGTTTGATTGGGATTTTATATTGCAAAGTAACAAAATAATGTTCACAATTGTAAAGTGACTGATAAATCGGCCCAGACTTTCTTAATTTTGGGTGAACCCGATCTAATCTACCTCCACAAAGGTCTGAAGATCAGCCACTGTTCTCTGTTTTTTGCTTTTCAAATGAAAACAAAACAAAAAAAAGGTATCAGCCAAAATCAGAATCGGCAGATCAAGCTTTTTTTAAACATCGGTGGATCAGCCGGAAAACAGCAATTGGTGTATCCTTGAAAAGGTTCCGTTTTATCAAAGAGTACCATAAAGGAGTAAACTTTGATCTAAAATACAAATCCTTGACTCCCAAATACATTTGAAGTGTGTGCTTTTAATGTGATGAAATGTGAAAAAGTAAAAATACTAAATGACATGAATAATTACATTTTCATACAAAACAACATTGGTTTGTTGGCTGTTTGGCACCTCATCTTTCTGATTTTTTCTTTTTTTTTTTAGATAAAAGCTGACATTTCTAAAAGAAAAACCATAAAACTCAAACGCACATTTTTCCAAATTGATGCCGCATGCGTCCACATGCACTGCGCTTACCTCGATGAACGGGTCAATGTGAAGCATTAGGGCCTGGGTCCTGCTGATGATGAACTGATTGACACAGGCGATGGCATGAGACCTGCAACACAATAACCACACCACCTGAGAGTCACACTGGCTTGTTTCGCTCACATGCTGCCCACTATAAATGCAGCCTCTGTGCTACTTTTCATGGACTTCTTGTTTTCTGTTTAAATGCAAACTGCACCCACATTCAAACGTAGTGATAAAGAAACGGCACAGTAAGAACAGAAAAATATTCATAATCTACACATACAAAAATGTTTTCAAACCGGCGAAAGATATATTCAAAACAAAAAAAACTTGCATTAAATGTAGCTTTTGCTGCTTCTTCAGTGTTTGATACTGAAGAATTAAGAAAAATACATTTGAGCATATTGATTCAGTGGGAAATAAAATACCATTTAAAAATAGTTTTTTTTTTTTGCACAATTACTGGTACACCTGCCAATTAATCTTAAACAAATGATAGTTTATAAAACTTCCAATTAGTAGTAATTCATTCCTTGGCAATAAAATGAGAAAAGGACATGAGTTTATCTTGCCACCATGGAAAGTAAACAGTGTTAAGAAAGCATCTCATGTGCACTGCTAAGTTCGGTGTAGAATGTGTGATGCTATGGGCTTGTTTTCCTTCCAAATGCTCACAGAAGTTTTGTTTAATGTACGACATTGCAAAACACATTTTATATTTAAAAATGTTAAAAAAAAATGTTTGAATTGGCAGGTCATGCTTTTAAAGATCGGTGATCGGCCAGAAACTGTAATCGGTGCACACCGAGGACAAATGACCATAAAAAAATGGTTCCACAGACACATAATTGACATGGATGTTCCAGTACCTGATTTAAATCCTACAAATAAATAAAAAACTGTGACATCAGCTGAAAAAACAAAACAAAAAGCAAAACATCAGAAGGAAACCAGGATTTACTCTGTCAATAAATACAGAGAAAACCAGCATCTTAACTTCCACAATGGTAACACATTCACCGTGAAGTTTATAAACCAACTTAGGTTTTGAAAAGAGCATTCCTAGCAACTAAAGAAAAAAATATGTTTGTTACCTAATTTTCGGGCTGTTGTGCTTGAAGAACTGCAAGAATTTGGGGATCATGACGTTGAGAGGACGATCCAGCATGTCGCTGTCCAGGATCTCGGCGGAGTCCTCACAGATCTTCTGCAGCGCCCCGAACGCTCCCTAAAGACAACATGCCAAAAGAAGAAAAAATAATGAGGAAAGAAAAAAAAAAAATAGGTCCAACATGTTTCACGACTCTGCAAATGTGGGGGATTAATAAGGTATTCTATTCTAAATAAGCATCAAGTCAGACAGATCGTCTGAACCGCAGCTACAGGAAACAGACTTCAATGCAGTTAATGGTGATTTCTATTCAGCCGAAAGCTTTCAAAAATATTGAAATATGTTGCAAATCCTGGTGTAATCTGCTCTATTGTAAACAAATGTATCACAAACCTCAACAGGATTCACCTGCTTCTGCTACAACAACCTTCAATCTGTTGGCCAGCGGCCCTTAAACGCACCTCTCTGGGTTAATATTAGCTGCCTGGCAGATGTTTTAGTATTCAGCCTTACAATATGGTGCATATTCTAAAAAAAGCAGCCCGGAGAAGCAAGCAGACGGCACAGACACAGACGTTGTGTGTGAAATGTGTTTCCATGGAAACCTGCTCCCATGTCAGGGCTCCCTTTTTAGATGACAGATACAGAGCGTGCAGAGAAGAAGACGACGACAAAGAGGGGGAAAAAAATAATGTGGGGGGATGAAATAAGACGGAAAGGGTAAGAGTGTCAAGGTCACAGACGCCGCGGTGCAGACGGTGACATTATGAAGCACTTTCACTCATTAGAATGCAAAGTACTTGCAGGCGTTAAAGCAACAAAATTGATGAGAAGCAGCAGCCTCTGGAAATGTCATCTCTGGGTTGACGGGAAAAATAACATATTGTGAAGCTCTTTGATGTGTGTGACATTCAACAGTACTGAAAAATAAGATAGAAGCTGCTTTCCTATGTGAAAACAAGTCAAACCGTTAAATGAGCATATATGTGAGCGGAGAGAGGCAACGGAAGTGTAAACAGTGAAGTCGTGAAAAAGGTGTGTCCAGCAGACTCGGCAGCCCTGGAAACCAGAAGAACGCACGAGCGTCGACGGGGAGCCGAAACACGCCGGCAAAGCAACATAAGCAGAGACGAAATCGAACTGACCTTTACAACTCCGCTGCGTCCACATGCCAACTGCCATTAATCAAAACAGTGAAACTGTCCAGGCAAAACCTATATTAAGCCACCGCGCCTCCGGCCCCAACCTTACACCTGCTTCTTCCTTTTTATAGAGCAAGCGAGGCGGGGGTCGGGGGTGAAGCACGGCCGCATGAGTTCGGCCTGATCAACCAAATACTGATCTGAAACTATCAAGAAAGATGCGGCAGTAAGCTTGAAACTAATACCACTTCCAAAGTGCTAAAAAGGTATTTTTTACTTAATTGGGCTACGTGGCTAGCTCAATAAAGCTAAAAAGGCAACGATGTCGCACAGCTCCGCAAAGTCCGAGCTGACGCTTTACATCATCACATCATAAACCTAAAATTAACGCGCAACTACTACAGGCTAATACCTGAAATTTGCCAAGCACAGCGAATGTTTCTCAGGGCTGGAATCTCACAGCAATGTGTGCAGCTTAGAAGCTGCACAATCATGTCAATATGTTCCAAACGTAGACAGCAAAGCACCTGTAGTTGTGACACCGACTGCGTTGACTATATCATTGACTATATTAGTGCGTAATTAGAAATACAGAACAAAGCTTTCTGGAACACATGTATTTAAAAACGCTTATGTTTGTTTTTTCCTAAATGTTTTGGTGCCAACAATGGTTTTGTGACCGTATCAAAATTAGTGCATTTTGCAAAACTGTAATGGAAACATTTTTTTTTCCCGCAACAAACACATCACATGATCAAAATCCAGATATTACTACTGGCAGAAATGACAAAGAAGACAACAGGAAGTGGTAGGTGGGATAATACCATGGAATGTTTTTATAATGGCTTATCCTTGAACAAACATATTCACACGTAATTATAAATTGTGTTTCTTATTTAACAGAAACACCGCAAATGCGAAAATGGGCTTTTTCTACTTTAGTGGAATATAGATAAAGTTTTGCATGTATTTGTAACGGAAACACAGCTACTGTGAATTATTTATAGATGTTGGTTATTGCCAGCAAAATTACAGAGGTCAACACCTCAATACGGATTCACCTGGAAAATGCATTTAAAACTAGGAAGTCCTAGTTCAGGCAGTTGTTGTTTGAACTACTCTAGCTTTCTAAAAGATAGATTTTACTGTTCCTTATGTGTCTGTCATATAAATTGCTCTTCATCTTTTGATCAACTGTCCACAAACAGCTTTTGGTGTACGAGAACGAGAACTGTGTAGAAAGCAGCTGAAACACTCGTCCTTAAATGTTATGACAGTGAAGGCAAAGCACTACATTTACAATGCAGTAGAGCAACAACGAATAAGAACAATGTTACGAGCCAAATGATCAACAAGTCATATCAAAACAGAGAAAACATGCCAAAGTTAGCTTAGCACTTTGGCATACTGCTCTATGTGCAAACCTCGTCAGCAGGAACAAAATGTGAATTTACTGAGGAATGTAGCTGTAACAACTTTGATGCTAACCAAAGTAAAACACTGAAAGAATGCAGTGTAATGCTTCATTGCACTGAGTAACTAAACTGTACTATTGAGTGGGACAGCAAAAGGTATAATTAATCAAAAATAGCCTTTCTTGTATAAATCTGCAAACAAACATTCGCAACAATCACATCTCTAATTGGATTCTTTACTTTAGGAAAAAGTAAACATTTCTGTGGCATTTGCTGTTAAGATGTTCTTCCACTAGGCTGAACAATAGTTTCAGAAGGTATGTCCACATTGCTACAACCCAAGAACATGAAGTATTTTAGAACACATCTAAACCTGGAGGACAATTTGTGCTCCAGCATTAACTTAATCATCTTCAAAATCAGACATTAAGAAGCTTTGTGGCCTTCAAGCTGCTTTTCGAAAACGTATCAACTCTACTAAAGGGTTTTTACATTCGGCCGCTGTTAAGCCTCGCACACACGCACACTGAGACACACTTCAAGATCCTCTGCAGTAAATAGCTGACCTAAATCTAAGACTCTGAATCAGCTTTATAAGAGATGATGGCTGGGTTGCCAGGATCCATTTTTTTTTCTGCCCCACACCTCTGCCTTAAATTTCAGTTAATCCTGCTTCCTGAAAGTCATCTGGACGCTCCTGGTGGAACGAGCAATCCTGTCCGGACAAACTGGTGAGACACTTTTATGATGCAACAAAATATACAAACTGCTGTGATTTATTCCAACGTTGCTCTGGAGCACGGGTCACCAACTCCAGTCCTCAAAGGCTTACCATCCTGCAACTTTTAGATTCACCTCTGCTCCAAAATGTCTAAATTCCCTCACCAGCATTCATTCCTCCCTGCAATAGGCTGGAAACAAGCAGTTTATTTGATCCAGGTGTGTTTGAGCAGAGACGCATCTAAAAGTTGCAGGATGATGGCCCTCGAGGACTGGAGTTGGTGACCCCTGCTCTGGAGGATTCAAAAATGTAGTTATCAAACTGTGGATCTGACAGAGAGCCAAAACTACAGTCTAAAGTCCAAAAAAACTCAATGACAATGGATTATAGATTAAAAACAAACATGGAGTATATGGGGAAAAAAAAGTTTGGTGTTCCCCCCCCCAAATATCCACTGCATAAAACCCATTCTGTGTGATTATGTGCTAAATGCCAGAAAATGGGGTCATATGGTTTTCAGGTTATGACAGAAAAAGAGAGACTGATGATATTCCCATGTTGAATAATCTGTGGTAGTAGCTGCCTCTCCAGCTGTGAGGCCGCCTTAAGCTCATCTGGCCAGCAGGACGTCACCCAGATGCTGTTTTAGGCGTAGCTCTTTTCTGCCCACAACAAATTACCGAACAAACGCATGTTGCTTACTGGGGGTCTTCGGTGACAGACATGCTCACTTTCAGCACTCAGCAAATCAAAACGTAAAAGCACACCAGCTGAATCCCGTTTAAAACAGAAGCAAGCCTTAGTAAGGTAGCACAGCCAGGTGCTACGGGAATTTTGAAAAGCAGCACTTTAATCCTCCTCATTTTTAGAAGATTTTAAATCGATTTTATCCAAATTCTAAGCAAATAATTGTTTCATTGAGAATGTGTTGCAGGGTAATACTGGATGTAAAACTGTTGAGACTAAACGTCTAGCAAGAATTCCCTAGCTTAGGTTAAAGAATAAACGTGCGTTAGAATGGGCCAGTCAAAGACCAGAACCTAACTCCAATCAGCCACAAGACTTCAAATTAATATCCGTGGATGCAATCAGCCCAACTTGACTGAAATTGAACTATTTTACAAAAGTTAATGGGCAAAATCTAGCCAATATATCCAAAGGGCCGCTTCCATGTAGCTGCAACACAAAAAATACATTTTCTTCAGAATTTCTCTATTATGGCTACTTCTTGCAACAACACTGTAAACAAACATGCTAAGCATATGAAAAACGTGTGAACTTCTCACTTCACATGTGTTGTAGTCTTCAGAATCCAGCAGCAGACAGAGTTTGGGCAGAAGCTCAGGCCAGTTTTGCAGCTCTCCTTTGGAGGCGATGGTGGTGATGAGGATCCCTGTAGCGGAGAGACTCTACTCAGTATGACTCTGCACACATTATGCACAAACCTCACACAAGCACACATGTAGGAGCTTCATACAGAACAGGAACGTGAAGCTGAATTAGCCGCAGCTGCAGCTCCGAGGTCTAGGCTTTGCTCTGCAAGAAGGCTCAACAGAAAGCTGTAAAGCCACAAATCACCGATTCTCATGAAAGATTCTTTTCATCACACCGACCACAACTTGTTAAAACATTTCACAGGAAAATTAAGCAGGTCATGTTCCAGTCTTAGAGGAGCACGGCAAGCTTAGATCACAGCAGCTACAGGCTACGGCGTCCTGACAACGCGGAGCACGGGGTGCTAATTGGAGCTAGCCCCACGACCAAAGTGCAATTTTATTTTTAAATCTATTTTACGCCGTTGTCCCTACTCAAGCCTCATACTTTAATAAACAATAAGCATTCCTAATATTTCATTTATTGCTAGCAAAAAAAAAAAAAGAAGAAAGATTTTTGTCTACAGGAATTGCCTTAAGTTAAAGTCTTCGCTTTGATTTTAGCTGCACTCCCGTTCAGAATTTCGCTTCATGTTAGCAGCATCCTGCTAAGCTGCTGCTAAGCCAAGCAGTCAGAGGTGAAGGAGGGGAAGGACAACAGTAATGGCAGCCGGGCTGTCCTGCCAACACCATGATAGAATTTATCTACAATACTCCCGACACATCCCTTATTGGATTTGTTTTCATTTCAGAAAAGGGAGGTAAAAAAAAGGAATAACGAACTGACATTCGTTTGATGCTAAACGTGTCAATTTTCATCAATTATCCTTCACAAACGATAGACCACTTTTCTCTGATTCAAACGCCTTTTCACTGGATTTGGACCATCCTGATGAGCCTGACTTTATAGAGCAGTAAGCATGCAGCATTTGGTGCATCGGAACCTGAAGTTCAGCACAGTCATGGCTGCATGGCTCAAATAAAAGGTTGTGGTTTTGCCAACTGATTATTTGTAAGCAGACATATCAACATTTAGTTGAGATTTTTATTCTCAAGAAAAGTCATTTCAGTCAAACTGCCAAAGTATGCATTTATATCAATTAACATAGTATTTTTATATTATGCAAATAATATTTTTGATTTAACAGAATATTATGCAAATAATATTTTTGATTTAACAGAATATCAAATTATTATAAGTGTACTCTTTGCTGTAGTGATGAATAAAAACCAAAGTCTTTCCTAGAAATTCTCACTTCCTCTAATATCCATTTAGAATCACGTACAGATAAGCTTTGTGGTAACTAAGACGACATGTTATTAGGAAGATATGCAATTGAGATATTAAAGCTGAATATCCGATGACAAGAACTAGATCCCTGCCAGTCTTTATGAGATTTAGCGGCTTGGTCACTAAAATACACTTTAGCTGGACATCAAGGGCACTGAAACCGGATCCAACTGACCAGATATATTATTGGCATGCAGAATGTAAGTGTGTGCCGTCTGCTACGATTTCAATGAAGCAATCTGGATTTGATACGACATGCAGCTCTTATGGTTCCTGAACATGCGGGGCAGTTCTGGAAATTTCACAAAATAAACTCAATGATTGCATTCATTGGACAGATCTCTCCCTAAAACATGGCACCCGACTTACCCACTGTGGCACGAATGAGGGGAGAGGTGTCTCCGATGTTTTGGAGGCATTCGCTCTTGATGAAATCAGACACTCCGTTTGGGAAGTTCTGGTAGTGAGCCTTGACGTTGTTCTTCAGAATCAGTCCGCTCAGGGAACGGGTTGGTTCGTCTGTGAGGAGACCAGAAACAGGCCAGCCAAGGTAAACGATACACGGGTAGCATTTTTATAACCACCACTTAGACTTAAACAAAAACAAATGCTAATAAAAGCAACAAATAACAGTGATTATTTGCCATAACTTACAGTTTTACTGTGAAGGGAAAACCTATTTCACCCCCTTTATGGCTTTCGTCTTTTGTTTTTTTTTTTAAGATTACAAACAAGCTTTGATATCAAAGATAATCTGAGTTTTAAAAGAAATTGTTTTCAATAGATGACTCTTTATAAAGGGAAACATCTCTCCAAACCAGCCTGCCAATAAATGGGAAAAAGTAAAAGAACAAAAAATGTTGGAACATTTTGGAAGCCAACACAGCAATTCAGAAAAAGAACATTATACTGACAATGATCTGAAACGCACCAGGAAGCTCACCTCTGAATGGCTCAAAGAATAAATGTCAATAATCTGATAGACGTAAAAAAAATTTAAAAAAAAAAGCTAACCAACTAATAAGAGTATATTAGCTGCAAGTTAGCGGTAGCCTAAGACGCCTCGATTTACAGAAAGCAGTGTAGATGTCTGCCAGCGACTCCAACATTTTCCTGACAGAAAAGTCCCATGAGAAAAATAGACTGCATATAATACGAGATTAAATAGTCATGCCACCACAAAATTTAAGACCCGTGATCAATGTATTTAAGTCCAACTTATTGTTTTTCAATGAATTTAAGAAATTTTAAGGCCATTATCTTAGATTCATGGAATTAAAACTGTTTAAGGATGTGCAGACACCCTGCAATGTATTTAAGGCCGACTTACATTTTTTTCTTAAACATTTAAGAAGCTGTAAGACTTTAATTTTAGACACATAAATGTAAGTGTTATAAAAGGATGCGCAGACACTCTGACATCTGATATTAAAACAGTTTTAATGCCTGACCTCTATAAAGGGGGCCAAATACTTTTCTCAGCTCTATTGATGTTAAAATTCTATTTAAATATAATAATCTACTAAATTTAAAATGTTTCCACCTTTCAGCATTTAAACCGAGCTCAAAAGATGTGCAAGCAGCAAATTAAAACGTCTCAACACCCCTCGGATCTTGTACTTAGCAGACAGTCGTGCCAAATGCTGCATCTCTGCCAGGAATCAGGTTTAAATTTAGAGTGACCCATATTCCCAGAGCCACATCATCTATAGCGAAGATGCCCCAGGGTCACCCTGAGTCATGGCCAGATAGCTCCTTCCCAAAAGGTGTTGCATAGACTAAAGAGGAAAAAAAAAAAAACATGCGACGTGAGAATAGAAGATGGTAGACATACGAGTTAGCTTACCTTCAGATTTTAATTTGGTCAAAACAAATATCAAATAGTTGTTAAAGTCCGGGTACTGGTTCAGCTGCTCGAGTCTCTGAGAAAAAGAAAGCGGCTGAGGATGACAACCATACACACAGGATGCACAACATCAGTATCTTTATTGCAGCAGCAGTGACGCAGAGTATTTACTTTTTCATCCAGAGCCAAAAGAGAAAAAAAAAAAGAAGAAGTAGTGGATAAAGTTAATGTGTGTAAGTGGTGGTGTAATATGTGGACGTTTGTAATGGGTCATAAATATGTCATTTACTATGACCGAGTACTGTGAGTACCCGACCAGATGGCGTCTTTAGGGCAATATCGTCTATGAGCTAATGATGTGTGGCTCATATGAGAGAGTGTGTGTGTGCGTATGTGGAGGGGGGGGGGGGGGGGTTACGTAAGCAAGTCATTTAGGATCAGCAAGCAGCCACACAGAAACAAGTCGGCCTCACTGTGGATGATCCTTTTTTAGTCTAATGTGAAAATATTAAAGCTCATTTCCATCTGATGATGCTTCACAAGCGAAACGACGGCAGAGGTAATGAAGCACTTAACACTGCATAAGCTGCAATTAGCAAAAACCACACACACACACACACCTCATCCCTGAGGCAGCTTCTATACACCCTCTCCCGTTTAAGTCTCTGTACGTCTGCGTCCGGATGTGTCATGAGAGTGAAAACACGTCCATTCCGACACGTTGGCGATTCGAGCGTTGCTCGGTTTTTTGGCGCCCCGTTGAAAAACGACAGCACGGCAAATGTCAACGCTCAAATGACAGTTGGACAGGTTTGGGTTTTTTTTTTCTTTTCGTCTTCCTGGCACCTTTAGCGTACCAGATTAAAGTAAACCGCAACTAAAGTGCTTGTTTAGTTTAAATCAAAAGTATTGATAATATTTCTAGCAGTCATTTACTGAATCCAGCAAAATACAGGCTACTTTTAAACAACACGTTCATCGTTTCTTGCCAGCCGCACTTTTATAAACGTCTTTACTTTAATAAGAGCTACAGCTAGGGCTTATTTACGAAAAGGTATGGTAACCTTTCAGCCAGCTGTTCAGCAGTGCAGAGCAACATATGACAAATTGCATCCATAGTAGCCACTCTTCACGCCATGAAGTCAGTGCAAACTCTGGTAATTCCCTGACATTTCATTAGAAGGGCTTTCCATCATAGCAGTGGTATGATGGGAAAATTCTGTGGTTTTAAAATTGAAACTTTTTTAATTATTCCTTGATATTAAACCATCCAAATAAGGGAGCAGCTCAGTACATTTTCCTAATTTTTGCTAATTTCAAAGCTAATTAGCTGAAAGAAGATAAAACAGGGCGGAGCTGCATGGAGTCAATACATTTCATCAGGACTTGTTCAAACAGGAGATGCTGTGGCTCTTTAAAGAAGAGTCTAAACTATGTGCATCATCTTGTTGTCATGCAGCCTCTCACTAATGTATACTGGTGGTGTAAGATCACTGCCATCATTTTGAAGATATGCAAGTACATATTAAAAACACAACCAAGGCTGTGATTACAGCGCAATGCCAAAGTAATATTGCAGTTGGAACAAAAGACAAGATTTCAATTTAGTGTGTAATTAGTGACACAGCCGTTCAAACTAAACTAAAGGGGGGGGGGGGAATTAGGGTTAACATGATTTTATTTTTTGATAAAATTCCTATTGATTTTTATCTTAAATAAATTAAATGTTTAAAAAAAAAAACAACATCAAAAATGGCATCGTTTTTAATCTAATTAAGAGCTTTCTACATAGACTTTCCAATAACGGCAGACATGACCTTGTTTACATGAACCTTGGTGAGGTTATTATGGGAAGAAAGGAAGAAGAGAGAGAGAGAGAGAGAGAAAGAGAGAGAGAGAGAGAGAGAGAGAGAGAGAGAGAGAGAGAGAGAGAGAGAGAGAAAAAAACCCGGTCAGCACAGGCGAACATGATTCTAATGGTAAACACCTTGGCGGACATTAGCCACAGCCAATGCTGAGTGTGGCTGGGTTGTGAGAAACGGCTCAGTCTTAAACTGAAAGGATACTTGCTGGACGGATCTCTGCGTGGACGTGTCTGGTGACTGAGACTCCTTCAGCAGCTGTAGTATTTGCTGAAGCCCCTGCTCGTCTGGCTTCCACTCACACTCCATCTTGCTGCCGCGGATAAAGCAACAACATAAGCTCACACAGAAGGACTTACAAGCTCATAAATGAAGAACAACCCCCCCCCCATCTTCTCCTTCCGCCCTCCGTTAAAGGCAAAAACAATGTCTGACACGGAGAGGCTTTTTTTTTACCTGCTCTGTCGCGGCCGACGTTCTCGCCAGTAGTATCCTTTCTGTGAAAATGTGAGCGTCTGTCTGGGTTTTCAGACATGGGCCCGTTTCGGCAGACAGGTCGGTTCTTCGAGCCAGACGAAAAGAGCTTCAGGTCAAACAGCCCTGCGTTGATTAGAGCTGCCTCGCTTCCGTCAGCTGACACCCCACCTGCCAGGTCCTAGTGCTCAACGGATCTTTGCTTTTCACTTACCAACTCATGTTGCTCTGTTTATTCATTTATATGCTTTTTTTTCTCTCTCTCTTCTTTCAGTTGAACTTCTTCCAAGTGTAGAATTTACAACAGACAATTCTCCAGCAACCTTTTAAAAACTAGGAGCCCCTAAAGAAAAAAACAAAAGGTTTTGATAAGATTTTTGATGAATTCCCTTCATTTCAGATGGTACTTGAACGCAACACGAGCCACCCCAGTGGATTCGTGACTTTCCTGCTAATAGAAAAGCTGTCGAGTCTCAATAATGCAACAATAAGCCACCGATTAAATTAATGATTATGAGATCATTAGAATCAGATATGAAATTAGTAATTTTTTTAATCTGTTCATAAAGAAATTAAATTGTGAAACGATGACAATATTGACACAATGACGTTAGGAGAAGAACGTCATTGCTTGTTGATTGGTTGTGTCAATTTAACACTGTGAGAAGGCAGAGGTTTGGTTTTTCTTCACAGATTATTTGTCTCAGCATACTATGACAACATGGTGACAGTTTCAACAAATATATAACAGAATTATTTTCCTGAAGTGTTCACACTGTAGCATTGAACTGCCTATGTTTGGATGCTGTTCCTACCCTCTGGTAGCTACATGACTACATGACTTACTCTGCACTGTCAATTTCTACTTATCTGGAGCAAAGTTTAGTGCTGCTTTACGACTACAGACCTTGAAATAGTGTTGACTTTTTGTATTATTTTTTCAGATGACACATGGAAATTAACATCCTCAGCAAGCATAATGTAGATGGTACCGATATGCCTAAGGTTATCATCTATTGGCAGAAATGTAATATAATAATCTGAATTAGGCTGTCAATAGTAGCCTAAGCATCTGAAAATAATATATTTTTTTTATTTTTCCCTCAGAATTTGTCATTTAATGAGGGTTGTTTTCCTCCCTCGTTCTGCTATGTCTCTCTTTGGTGCTCATAATCGCCTCCCATAGGCAGACAGTGTAGGCATATCATACATTTTCTGATTCCTTAGAGTCTGTTGAGTATTTTAGTCATTAACTCTTGTGTCTCTGATGTCCCTGGATACCACTGGGATGAAAGAAATGCATCTAGTTTGGTCAAAAGGTGTGGAAAAATGTGCATTATTTTTGGTTTAATGACCTCTAATGACCTCTGTGTTGGTCATAGAAACTCAAAACCTGATTCAAGTGCATTATAGACCTTTGACAAATGCCCATACCATGACCCTAAACCAGAGATACACCAGTCTCAAAAAATAGAATTTTTCCAAAGGGGTTGTTTACTTCATGAGATGATAACTATGACTCAGCTACCATTTTGGAAGGACTATCATACCAAAATATTAACTAGACACATGTATCTTTTAAAAAAATATTGATAGACTTTGCAGGCTGCACAGTGGCGCAGTTGGTAGAGCTGTTGCCTTGCAGCAAGAAGGCTCTGGGTTCAATTCCCGGCCCCGGCCTTTCTGCATGGAGTTTGCATGTTCTCCCTGTGCATGGTGGGCTTTCTCCGGTTTCCTCCCACAGTCCAAAAAACATGACTGTGAGTGCATGGTTGTTTGTCCTGTGTGTGTCTCTGTGTTGCCCTGCGACAGACTGGCAACCTGTCCAGGGCATACCCCGCCTCTCACCCAGAACACCAGCTGGAGATAGGCACCAGCACCTCCCGACCCCATCAAGGGACAAGGGTGTAGGAAAATGGATGATAGACTTTGCCACCCTGAAATTGACAAAAAAAAAAATGGTCTGGCCCATGGACTATGGTGATAATGCCCAGAAGCAGGCATGAGATGTGCAAAATTGTTTGCAATTTAAAACTTTTTGACAATATTGGACATTTTCGTCACATCCTGGGTTTGACTGACCTATCATCTGATCAGGACTCTGCTTAAATAGGGATGCAGGGGATCTGAAGGTGATTATCAGCAGTAACTCTGTAGCTGACCTCTCTAAATGTTGTGTAGTGTCTCAGAAATCCGTGGTGAAGGCCTGGAATCCCTCTGATGAGTCACTGAAGATTCTTCCTCCTCTGTGGACATGTTGCGTACATCTTCTCCTTGTCCTCTGCTCGTGTGCTTGTCTGTCCTTGACACACTCTCTCGGGCCTCATCTGTGTGATTGAATCTTTCACTGAGGAAAATATTAACCAGGAGTCAATAAGAGTCGATTACAAGGGGAATTGGCTTAGTGTGTTTATTATGCTAGAGCAAAGAAGAGGTTCATCAAAGTTTTAAGGTCTCTTAAAGTTGTGACCCCCAACAACATTTCTGTTTTGTTTCTTGTTCTTATCTGTCTGGGTGTGGAGTTGGTTCTTACACTTCTTTCTGCAAACTACTTGATTTTTTTTTTATCTCTCTTTAGGTTGATGAGGACTGCAGGAAAATGGTGGAGATTGAAATGTGATAAATAATTTAAAATTATACGGTTAAACTAAAAAAAAAGGCTAAATATTGTTTTTAAAAAATCCTACTGTATTAAAAAAACAAAAAAGCATACGTCATTAAACTAAAACGAGTGCCTTAATTTTTTATTCCACTAGATGGCAGTGCACATCAGAAATCCCTTTTGGTCCAACTGAAGTAAACTGCTGAAGAAGTCAGGTAGCTTCGCTCTGCGTTTAGAGCAGCAGTCATATATCAGAGTCTCTCAAACAAAGCTGCCTTCTGTGCTGCTAGCGTGGAGCGTTTTTGGCTATACGATTATTTATTTGCGAAATTAATCGGTTCCGACAGAAGAAGCCAGAGAAGACGAGGAAAAGAGTGAGATTAAAGAGTTTGGTACCTTTTCGGTGTCCATCCTCTCAGCCTGATTTAAAGAAGATTTCTTTTCCTGATCTCCGCGGGGAACCATGAGCTTCCTTTTGTGAGTTATAAATACTTGGTGAAGTCGTTTTAATTTTTTTTTTTACCTTCATTATTTGGGTTTAAATTGTAGAGAACAGTAGCTGATATTTCACTGCTGGGAAGCCAGCTCGCGATAAAATAAAGGATTAGTCTACTTCCTGGACTTGCTTTTTCATCATTAGTGTTATTTGCGTGTGTTGTTGTTGTTGTTTTCTGTTTAAAAATCCTCACACATTCCAGTTTAGTTGGATCAACGTATAAACCGTTACTCTGTGTTCCGAGAAGACTAATAGTTAATGAAATTCGAATTTAAAATCTATTCGTCGTGTGGCCCGGATATTTGCTGGTTCACACTGCTAACAAGTGCTAACATTAGCTTCAGTTAAACAAAACACAGTTCGGTCTCATTTGGCCCTTAAAGCTGAATGTGTTTCTGTGTCGTCTGTAAACTACAAACTGTTTAATAACCGAGTGTAAAATTGAAATGAGAAGAAAAACAACCGGCGACAAAAAAAAAAAAAAATGCTGGTTAGGATAGCAGGATTTGTATGTGGGTGAAACTAAATAACAAAATTACATTGTTGCATATAAAACTGATTTGTAGCAACTCGCTCCCTCTACAGTTGAAACCTTTTGTTTCGTTTTGTCTCGTTTATTAACATTTCTAACCAAAGTTCTGCTGAAATGCAATTTTAATGGAAACGGATTTGTTGCATTTAAAACCTACACAGGTGGGAAGCAACTACGGCCTGAGCTCCATTTTAATTACAAATATTAACATTTTTTAGAAGCTTTCTCTGTGTCAGCGAAAATCAAACGTTTACTCTATTGGAGTTATTAGTTTGTGCAACATTGAAGAGTTTTCCAAAAAGTCGTTGATATAAAAAGCAATGAATTCCCAAACTAAAGATCTCAGGTGTGTTCAAAATGAGGTTTTTCTTTCATAAAAATCTTTTCCAGTAATAAATATTCGCTTTGTTTGCTTTAGTTGTGTTTTCACTTTGGGAGGGTGTGTGCAGTATGAAGATGTTGGCTCTGTGAGTGTTGGGACATGTTGACAGTCAATTTCTGTCTATTGCATTTCATAATTTCAAATCTCATTTGACCTGCACTTTAATAAAGGCAGTAAAACATCTGTTAAAAAGAAAATGTTAATTGACCTTAATGCTCTGTTTTACACAGGAGTTTATAGTGAAAACACCAAAAAGAAACCAAACAAAAAAATCTAATTTGGTATGTTTCTGTCTTCATAAATGGCAGCACATGTTGCTTTAGGTGCTTATTTGATTCGTCTGTGTTAATTCTCACGATGGTTTCCTCTTTTTTTTTTTCATTCATAAAATCAGATGCGTCGCGGATTTGCCTTAGCTGGAGGTTCAGTTAGCCGCCGAGCCGTTTCTGTGCGTTTCTGCTTTGATGCCTGAAAAATTCTTGTCTAATGGAGCAGTGTGAGATCCTGAATGCAGCCTCATTAAACACAGAGAGATGTACTGTTCTGTCCCGCTGTACTCGCATCTGTGGCTCCTTTGACTGCAATAATTGAAAAACAAAAAATACCCTGACTTGATTTTTAATTTTTTTTTTATTTATTTAAGCAAACTTCCTTTCTGTGAACTCAAGTGATTTATCCCTCCTGTTGGTCGCCATCTTTCCACAGTGGAAACCGTTCGTCCAAAACATTCAAGCCCAAGAAGAATATCCCAGAGGGTTCTCATCAGTATGAGCTGTTGAAACACGCCGAGGCCACCCTGGGGAGTGGAAACCTGCGCATGGCGGTCATGTTGCCTGAGGGGGAAGACCTGAACGAGTGGGTCGCCGTCAACAGTGAGTCAAATTCGTCATCTCGGCACCTCGTTTTCTTTCTTCTGTCTTTAAAAAAAGAACTTCTCGTTCCCCAAATGTCAGTTTGTCCCGGTCGTGGATCAGGTGGGGGTGAACGTTGACGGTGCGAGCGCCTGGCTTCCCCCCTAAAGACCGCTCGCTGTTGTGCCAGGAAGACCGCTGCGAATGCTAAATAGATTTTATTGAGCCGTTTGTTAAGAGCCCTGCTAAGCAACGGCCAATGGCTCCGCGCAAAGATGAATTCCTCCCACGATCCAGTTCTTGTAAAGTTGAATTTGTTCAGAAGGGCCGACATGCAGCCAAATGGTTACGGACCAAGAGTTTTGCACCAGGTTCGCAGCTCCGCTTTCCACACGGTCCAGGTTTTCATTAAAGTGGAAGATTTTTTATTTTTTTTTAGTCTGTTGCACAAGCTGCTCTGACTTTCACAATAAAGGGAAGTCAGGAGAAAAACAGCTGTAAGCAGTCACTTCTCTCGCCGTCAGGGCTCTGCACATGATTGCTGCTCATATGAAGCTGCAGCAACACAGTGTGACATGGCTTAAAAATAAAATCAGGTTTTTTTTTTTTTTTCCCCATGCCAGATCTGATTTTAATAATTGTTTTTCTCATTTTTTTGGAGGGAAAAAAACAAGTGACAAAAAAATAGGTTCTAAAAGTTACTTTTACAGAAGAAGTTGTACAGAAATGTGTTTTTTTTTTTTTTTAATCTTATATTTTAATTTGTTTCATGTCCGACCTGCTCAGCTGTACAAAGAGCTGAGCCACGACAAAATCCACACCTAATTCACACACAAACGTCCCATAATCTCTCTGGAGACGTGTCACTTTATCTACGTGTCGACGTGTCGTTACAAACTGGACAGTTGACTCCGAAGCTTTGATTTATTGTTTTCCTGACTGCAGCTTCCTAGTTTTGGGATAAAGGGATTCAATAAAATGTTCCTTTTGGGAAATGCAGGTCCAAAAACGAGCCTTAATTCAGCAGCAGCACTGCTTTCTGTAAGGAAGTGATGGAAAGCAAAAAGTTGTTGACATAACGTGTTTCAACAGCTCATACTGATGATGCTGTAAAAGCCTGTTGTCATGGTGACTTGACGAGCAGCACTTTTGGCGAAACAGGAAAGAAGTTAATGGCAACTTTCAAAAGAGACTTTTAAGCGCTTATTGCTACCATGAAGTGTGTGTTTGCATTGGAGAACAGTGACTGTGAGCATCAATGCTAATGCTAGCAGCAGCAGATCCAGCATGGTGGCTCATTTAAAGGGACGGTCCAATGGGAGCTCATTTGGGAGAAAGATTCTGGGTATGGAAAAGTATTTATTCCCCATTCTGCTTGTTCTTCCTCCCTTCTTTCCTTTTCTGCCATCCTTTGTTCTATTCTTTCTCCCTTGTGCTATGTCTTCTTTCTTTCCCTCTGCCCTTCCTTTGTTCCTTTTTCATGCCTTTATTAATCTTGTCCTCCTTCCTGTCTTGTGTCAAACTTGACGCCTGGTTTTTATTCCTTACCTTTACCTATCCTTTCTTCCTCCTTGTGTCCTTTATTCTTTTATTGTCCATCCTCCTTTCTTTCATGTTTCTTTTAATCCTTTCTTCCACATTTACTTGCAGTTTCTGGTTTGTCCATGTTCTGTATTTGGAACTTGCCCACTAGAAAAATATCATCATGGAGATGGAAACCTGAAATAAGAACTTGTTGTTTTACCTCAAAACCTTTGAAATGACTTTATTCTGGAAATGCAACGTGGGCTTTCTGCCTGGCGAATGAAATGTGGGGAGACTTGATTCTCGTCTGTTAATCCCAACATCAACAAAAATTATTTTGTTGATGTCGGGATTAAAATTATTATTATTAAATAATAATTTTCTTTTTTGATGTTTTTCCCCCCTCAGCGGTGGATTTCTTCAACCAGATCAACATGCTGTACGGCACCATCACAGACTTCTGCACAGAAGAAAGTTGTCCAGTCATGTCTGCTGGTCCTAAGTAAGAGCACCATAATAACCAACTTCTTTTTTATTAAAGTCTGGCAAATTTCTTCACAACAGTTATAATTGGAGTATTGCATTGTTTTTCATATATCAGCTGAACAACAAATTGAATGCATTGGAAGTTTCTGAAACATCCAATGAACCTCTTATAGTAGAGATGTGTTGTTGCCTCGGCAGTGGATGCTCACCAGACATTTTGCATGCCAGTGACTATTTTAGATTAGCCTCTTCAAGGTCTACTGAAATCATTCTCAGTAGACATCTGGTGGCTAGACTGGATAATCTTATCTGGCCTTCCAGGTGTTATATTTATAGCTTATTCACACACACACACACAATAAAGACAAAACAAAACTTGTATCTGTTCTCTGCAGGTACGAGTACCATTGGGCCGACGGAACCAACATCAAGAAACCCATTAAATGCTCAGCCCCCAAGTATATCGATTACCTCATGACGTGGGTGCAGGACCAGCTGGATGATGAAACGCTTTTCCCTTCAAAGATCGGTGAGGTTTCTTTCCAGCTGCTTTTTACCCGTCTTTTAAGTGTACAAGCTGCTTTTGACTAGTTTTTTTTTTTTAGCAGCTATACAAATACACTAAAGCTACAGCTAGTAAAAATGGAAATCCTGGATCTATAAAGCAGAGACATGGCCCCGTCTTCTTGCTTTAATATTTACATACAGCCCACAGTGGACTGATCTTTTTTACACGTATAATTAGTGGCAGCTTGCCTCTTTAGCAGAGGTAGATTTCCTGCTTGTACATGACAGTTAAGGAGGATTCATGTTCTGTAATTTGTGGTTGAAGCACACAGTCATGTCTCAGCCTCTATGCCAGCTGAGGCTTGCGTTGTTGAGTGTCGAGCGTTATTTTTGTAGATACCAGTCGGCATAAATGGATGTCAGCTGGCCTCAGAAGTGTACATCTCAGGAGAAGAGCTCAGTGTGCCTTCCCTCAGGCAGCAGATTTGCATTCTTTCTCTATAATCGTTACATTTCCATACTGCAGCACAGTGCGGCAGATAATTGAATAATTCAGCAAAATCTCTCACATTTGGGTACAAGAACCTAATTTGCAATAGCTGTTCAGAGAAGATTGGGTTTTTTTTTAATCACAAATAGCTGAAGCTGACGCTAAACCGCTTTTCACAAAAAAAATGAGTGGGGGGGGGGGAGTTAGCCACTGAAAAATTCAAGATGGCCATCAAGTAAAATTGATTTTTGCACTAAATTTGCCAATATTTATTACAGAAAAATACCTAGTGTCAAATAATAATATGCTAAGCACAAAACAATTTGCCACTAAATACATTACTGAAATTAGCTGAAGCTAATACCAAACATATTAAGTTAAGAAAATTAGCTAAAGCAAAACCGCTAATCACAAATAGCTGAAGCTGACGCTAAACCGCTTTTCACAAAAAAAATGAGTGGAAGCTAAACTGTAAAACTACACTGAAAAGTTGTGGAAAGTAGTGCTTAACTGTTAAAACACATACAAAAAATAGCTGAAGTTGATGCTAAGCTGCTTAATACAAGAAAATTGTAGCATTTGTAGCTTCCACATTTAAAATTTGCAGAAGCTAATGCTAAACTGCTAAAAACAATAAAATTAGCGGAAGCTAATATTAAACAGTAGGACGACTGTCTCCCTGTCTGTCACTTGTGTTCATCTCCTTCCAGTTGATGGCTGGTGTAAAACTCGCAAACAGCAAAGTTAGTTCAGTCCCATTGCCTGACTTTGCTAAATATTCTAACTCTAAATTGTATGATTAGCATGATCATAGTTGAAAACGTACGATGTGACAAAGTTCATCCAAGTCATGAAAATGACAAAAACGACAACTATCTTTCAATATGACTGACACCCTGAAACTCAACGGGAAATATGAAAAACATCCAACCCGACGGGTGAGCATGATCATTTTCATGCTCCTATTCACACTTGAATTACTGTATTTTCACAATAAGATGCTGCTCTAAACCTGTTTCTTTTGAAGTTTTAATGTCTATGGTTCTTCACAAATAAATACTACGCTCCCTATTTTCCTTTTCTTTTTTTGATAAATAATTGACCTGCAGAGACTCTGTTTTCCTGCGGGTCTCCTCAGCAGACTGCTGAGCTTTACAGCGGGGAGCAGCAGAGGTCTGTTTGAACATGAAGAAATGTTCCATCTTGGAGACGAATGCTTAACATGTCGGTGCCGTGAGGCGCTTGTGTGTTGCCGTCATGATTGTTCTTGCTTTCCTCCAACCGTGCTGTGGCCTGCCAACAAACACTTTTGCAATCCGGGTGAACGCGCTGTCCAGATCTTGTTTGTTCTTGTTTTTCATCTGCGCGGAAAGAAAGCGACATAAACGGACAGTATGACGCATTAAGTTAACATTTCCCAAACTGTAAATTGTCTCTATGGCGACTGGTTTTTGTGCAGACCTGAAGGGGGAAAAAGTCTAGGCAGGTCATGTCCAGGATGTGTGTGGTCTGCAGAGATTCTTGCCTCCACTTTTCCTGACTCTAATCCTCTACAAGTTTTGATGGACTAAATTTTCAAATCATTATATTTTGTCAATTAATAGCTTTTCTGCTATTTATTCACCTGATGGTTCTATCTTCTTTTTTTCTTTTCTTTTCAAGGCGTTCCCTTTAAGCGCAACTTCATGTCTGTGGCGAAGACCATCCTGAAGCGGCTGTTCAGGGTTTACGCCCACATCTACCACCAGCACTTTGACTCCGTCATGCAGCTGCAGGAGGAGGCCCACCTCAACACTTCTTTCAAACACTTCATCTTTTTTGTACAGGTGAAAATTCTCAAATACTTGAAGAATAATATCAATATCCGCTCACAAGTATTAAAAACCTCCCCCTTTCTTTTCTTTCCTCTCCTCTCAGGAGTTCAACCTCATTGACAGAAAAGAGCTGGCCCCGCTACAGGAGCTGATTGAGAAACTCACCACTAAGGATAGATAAACGGCGATGCAGACATGTATTTTATTGTTCTAGTTTTTTGCACAGACGCCCACACCCTCCTCTGGCTGTATGTATGCAGTATGTACTACATGGATTTCCATTTGGGGAAATGTTTTTAATATTGCCAGGAAGACGGCTGGGTTTTTGATAGGTTTAAGGCACCAGGACTAATTATTATTATTATAATTATTATTATCAGGGATCACAGACTTGATTAACAGAGAGAGAGAAAAAATATTTAGGTGTATGGTAGAGAATCCCTTGTATACACATGATGATGATGATTATTTAGGATTATAAAGACATATTGTATCTTCACAGCTTTTCATTTCTTTGATCATCCAATGCATTCAAGTGAGAATAGTGGTGAAATTTGAACCAGCTTTAAGTCTTGGTCAGTAGTTTTTCCTCTTTTGCTTCGTTGTCCATTCAAAGGTCAGTTTAGTCGACTGCTGTAGTTGCCATCAGTACAGAAGAACCCCAAGTGCCTAGCATGGCTCGTCGTCGCCCTATATCAGCAAGGAGAACTGTCCGAAGATTAAGGCCATATTTGATCGACATATTTAAAGTTTTCAATCTACCTCCCTTAATACCTAAACAACCCTGAATTTTCCTATTTGTTACTTTATTTTTTACCTTTTATTGGATGGATGGATTTTTTTTTTCCGTAATCTCCCAAATTTGCTCCTTTTATTTTTTATTTTTGCAAGTCTCCTTGTGCTCTGAGAAGGTGATGATAAATGAATGTGTCAAAGGTTATAGAAGTGAGGTTAGAGTTCTTTTTTTCATATTTTAGAGCAGGGACTAATATTAAGAATAATAATAATAATAAGCTTCTAGGTTTGTCCCTGTGTGCTAGTTTCCTCCTTTAAACCCTAAAACCTTTTCGAGTAGAAACATTTAGCGAGGGATCGGAAACCTTCCAACTGTACATACATACCTGCAGATAGATACAGATGCATATTTAACCTCCACTGTTTGAGAACTTATAAGCATTTTTGAGTCGGATAACGCTACATACGTTGGTATCTGGATAGCCATGAAGCACTTTGAACAAGTTTTCAAACCACTCTTGCCTGAATGTTTTTCCTCTGCATATGTCGAACGTAGTGAGAAGATGTGTCATGTGACTGATTGTGTGCAGTAGAGCTCAAACGTACACACACACACACACACACACACCCTGTAGTAATTTCAGGTTTTTTCAGAGCTAAAAATGCGAGACCATGATGGATAACTTTCCAAACTTTTCTCCACCTTTTTAACGCAACAAAATCGTACAATTTAAAAGCTAAGCTAACAAATCCGTTTTGGGACGAAATAAAATAAAAAAAAAAAAAAAAAAGAAAATTTCCACACCCTTGAACAAACCTGAACCGTATCATACTTTTGCATATTGAGATCCAAATCTACAAACTGCAACTTCAAATTTAAGGACTGAAATTTAAATTTAATTTTTTTTAAAAGTTGCGCAAGTAGCTACTACATTACATTAAAGGTGGAAAACATTGGAAATGATGTCTTTATCTGCTCCAAGTCTTAAAATCCTGAAATTTGAACAGCTGAGTTTTGAGGCTTTTTCCTCATATTTTTCCAAATGAATGTTAAATGGATCAGTTTCCTCCGAGGTTAGCTCTAAGGCACAACTAATGATTTATCCTACTTATGTGATTTAGTTTTTTTTTCTTTCTACTTTTTGTTACTGTGCTTTAAAAAGTTGAAGCATGCTCCCAATTCCTAATGTAAAAGTTGAGTTGCTATGCAATGACTGAAACACTAAACGGCTCAGCAGTTGGCTCTTTTGTACTCTAAATCTTAATAATTGTAATTGTTCTTGAATTTGGCTGGGACAGAAATGAAAAAAGCTCGTCTGCTTTATCTCAAAACCGGTGATACTCGGACGATTTCTCACAATTTGTCTAAAAGTAAAATTGATGTGTAAATACTGAGGACTGACTGATTTTTTTTTTTTTGAACTGAGCATGGAGTAGTGGCTTTTTCTTAAATGAATATATTGAGTCTTTTTAGAGGCTGCTTCGTCTCCTTTATTCAGTTATTGAAAACTCCTGTTTTGCATATTTAATGTTTGTTTCACTTTCTTATCTAATTATTATTATGAATGTTACTGATCCGCAGATACTCTGAAGTGTAATAGAAAATATGTCGTCCTCATGAGATGCCCACAACGAAGCCTCCAGCCTCCAGTTGATCCTCTTTGCTTTATTGATTGATGAGATGTTTGTAAATATTGGCTTGATATGGATTTTCAGTGCTACTGAATTGGTTTATTCTGTTTACAAGGCAAATAAAGGTGGTCTTGACTCGCTGAATCACCAGTTTTTCCTGTGTACCTTGAGAATTTGTGTTTGCAGAGCCTTTCAGAAGTTTTCAATTTTTCCCACATTTTGCGCGTCAGCATGTAAAATATATTAAAGAACCAATAACTACTTCTGCACATGTTTTTTTGTTTGCTTTTTAATGAGACGTTGAGTTTTGCTTAAAGTTTACGTAAATACGTAAGCAGAGGCGGAAGTGGGTGGTCCGTGGGGAGAACGCTTCCGGGGCGGACTATTTCCGGACTTATTCCGCCAAATTTAAACGAGAGACTTCTCACCAGTCGCAGCTGTTCACCTTGTTCTGCTAAGTTAATTAAGCCGCTTTTGGGGTCGATTTTCATATCTTTGAAGATGCCTGCTATACCGAAGAGACCTTGCCCTGACCCAATGAACGACTCTATGGAGAAGAGAATAACGCGCATTTCAATCGAAGGAAACATTGGTGAGTTAACCTTGTCTGAGAGAAATGAATTTTATAAAAAATGTTAAAGATTTTTTTTAAACGTGTATTGAGTCATATTTTAGTTGCATACCACGCTCTTCTAATTGTGTACATTGTTGCATTGTTTTTCGCACGGGCATTTACTTTGCCGCCAATTTCACACATATATCCGCCTTTTTCTCTTAACTTACTTGACAGTTAATGGCAATATTTTTTTACTTCTACTGTTACGCCTGTAGTTCTTATTGCACTGTGTGGCTGAAGTCGAGCTGGTGTATCTTTTGTGTGCAGCGGCTGGGAAGTCTACCTTTGTGCGCCTTTTGGAGCAGGAGAGCGCCGATTGGGAGGTAGTACCGGAACCGATCGCTAGATGGTGCAATGTCCAAACAACAAGCAGCGACTTTGAGGTATTTCCAACACTGAGGCTAAATGGGCTGAAAAGAGACTAGTTAAAAAACAAAAGACACAGAAAGCCAGTTTAATATGGACCTATGAGAATGCTATCTACAGGTGCTGGTCATAAAATTAGAATATAATGAAAAAGATTATTTCAGTAATTCCATTTAAAAAGTGAAACTTGTATATTATATTCATACATTACATGCAAACTCATATTTCAAATGTTTTTCATTTAATTTTGATGATTACAAATGACAAATGAAAATCTCAAATTCAGCATATCAGAAAACTAGAATCTTACTGAAGACCAATAAAAACAAAGGATTTATAGAAATGTTGGCCAACTGAAAAGTATGAACATGGAAAGTATGAGCATGTACAGCACTCAGTATTTAGTTGGGGCTCCTTTGGCCTGTATTACTGCAGCAATGCGGCTGGCATGGAGTCGATCAGTCTGTGGCACTGCTCAGGTGTTATGATAGCCCAGGTTGCTCTAAAAGTGGCTTTTAGCTCTTCTGAATTTTTGGGTCTGGTGTATTGCATCTTCTTCTTCACAATACCCCATAGATTTTCTATGGGGTTAAGGTCAGGAGAGTTTGCTGGCCAATTAAGAACAGGGATAGCATGGTCCTTCAACCAGGTACTGGTAGCTTTGGCACTGTGTGCAGGTGCCAAGTCCTGTTGGAAAATGAAATCTGCATCTCCAAAAAGTTGGTCAGCAGCAGGAAGCATGAAGTGCTCTAAAACTTCCTGGTATGTGGCTGCGTTGACCCTGGACCTCAGAAAACACAATGGACCAACATGGCACCCCAAATCATCACTGACTGTGGAAACTTTACACTGGACTTCAAGCAACGTGGATGAAGTGCCTCTCTTCTTTTCCTCCAGACTCTGGGACCTTGATTTCCAAAGGAAATGCTAAATTTACTTTCATCAGAGAACATGACTTTGGACTACTCACCAGCAGTCCAGTCCTGTTTCTCTTTAGCCCAGGCAAGACGCTTCTGACGCTGTCTGTGGTTCAAGAGTGGCTTGACACAAGGAATGCGACAGCAGAAACCCATGTCTTTCATACGTCTGTGTGTGGTGGTTCTTGAAGCACTCACTCCAGCTGCAGTCCACTCTTTGTGAATCTCCCCCACATTTTTGAATGGGTTTTGTTTCACAATCCTCTCCAGGGTGCGGTTATCTCTCTTGCTTGTACACTTTTTTCGACCACATCTTTTTCCTTCCCTTCGCCTCTCTATTAATGTGCTTGGACACAGAGCTCTGTGAACAGCCAGCCTCTTTAGCGATGACCTTTTGTGTCTTGCCCTCCTTGTGCAAGGTGTCGATGGTCGTCTTTTGGACAACTGTCAAGTCAGCAGTCTTCCCATGATTGTGTAGCCTATAGAACTAGACTGAAAGACCATTTAAAGGCCTTTGCAGGTGGTTTGAGTTAATTAGCTGATTAGAGTGTGGTACCAGGTGCCATCAATTTTGAACCTTTTCACAAGATTCTAATTTTCTGATATGCTTAATTTGAGATTTTCATTTGTTGTCATTTGTAATCATCAAAATTAAACGAAATAAACATTTGAAATATATGAGTTTGTATGTAATGTATGAATATAATATACAAGTTTCACTTTTTAAATGGAATTACTGAAATAAATCTACTTTTTCATTATATTCTAATTTTATGACCAGCACCTGTATAATTCGGGGGTCAAGGCTCCTTCAGAAGACAGCAGACCACCATTTGTCCATGTCCGGACAACTGGGAGGGTCTCCATCTGTATTTAGAGTGCAGCTGCCATCTGTCCACATAGCTGCGCTGCGCTGGTTACAGTTGACATGACACACCCAGGGGAACAGGTGCTTTCACGACAGTTAAGCATGTCATTGTCACAGACATGCACACCTGTGGCTTAAACCTTGTTTTGTTTAACATGCACACACATTGGTCTGCCAGGCATAAACATGATATTAGAGATGTTGCAAGTGATTAATTTCTGTATTTGTAAGCAGAAGGCAACCGAACTGTGTGGTTGGAAAGAAGAAACCGGTTGGAATCAGCTCAGTTTTTGAAGCTGGTTTAAAAAGAAAAACAGTTGCGTAGTTTATCTTTTGTGCACATTATGCACTCTGACATTGGTGTCACTGAGCCAACAATCCCATGTTTCAGACCTGCACAAGGTCCTGCTGCCACATCTACAATAAACGATAAATAGGACGCCCTCTACTGGCAGGCTGAAACAAATATGTTTTCAAGTCTAACTAAAGTTTCTTTTTATCTTTTTACTGTTTTTTTTTCTCACTTGGAAGTAATTTGGGTAAAAGAATGACTAAGAGATGTTCTTTGATGCAACTTACGTTTTCTTCAACTGTTGGAGTAAAAATAATACAGATGTAGGATTTGTTCTGGTTCTTTGTCTGTTTGTCTGTTTTAATTTAAGCTCATAAAGCCCTGAATGTAGATTTTCCACTGTCTCTTTTAAACTTTTCACTTTAAATGTGTTTGTACCAAACCCTTTATCATAGAAAAGTTGTTTTTTCCCCTTCAAATTACTAAATCCTAACAGTAACTATGACGACTCTTTAAACTCCGGTGATTCAGATTAAACTGTCTAAATGTAGAGGCAATAACCCAAACTGGAAGAGCGGATATTGATATTGAAACATTCTTTCATTTTCGCTTTGTTCCTCAGTAGCCATAGTTAGGATACATTTAATTAACAGTGATGAATGTTTATGGTCAGTAGTTTCTTTTCAAAGCGTGAGGTGGATTTGCTGCGTTTTGAGCCGATGGAGGGGAAAGCCTCTCACACGGCCTTGACCTCGTTTTCGTTAGGAGCTGACCACGTCTCAGAGGAGCGGCGGCAACGTGTTGAAGATGATGTACGAGAAGCCCGAGAGATGGGCTTACACCTTCCAGAGCTACGCCTGCATCAGCCGAGTGCGCGCCCAGATCAAATCTGCAAACGGGAAGCTCCGAGAGGCGGAGAATCCTGTGTTGTTCTACGAGAGATCCATCTACAGTGACAGGTTCCAGGGCGCACACATCCAAAAAAAAAGCGAGAAAAAATAAAAGTTTTCTTGTAATCAATCATGCTATTGCTAAGTCTGCAACATTTGCTTCTGCTTTAGCGCTCAACAGTTAACTTCATTTTACAATATGTTCTGTTTTAACTGAGGCATGTTTTACGTCTCAGTAATGTAGGCATTCCTGTCTCCTGTGCACCTTTTGCCTCAGGTACATCTTTGCAGGCAACCTATATGAGAGTGAATGCATGAATGAGACTGAATGGTCCATCTACCAGGACTTGCATGGCTGGCTTCACAACCAGTTTGGCAAGCACATTGAGCTAGATGGTATCATCTACCTCAGAGCTTCACCAGAGGTACTCTTCCTCTCACTGATTGCTCTTCTTTATGTTAAAGTAGATATTTTTGTAATGGAGCACACCGGGACTACACAAATGAGTTCATTTTCTCCTGTTTGCATCACAGAAATGCTTGGAGCGTTTACACACGAGGGGAAGAGAGGAGGAACAGGAAATCCCTCTGGAATACCTGGAGAAGCTCCACTACAAGCATGAGAGCTGGCTGCAGAATAAGACCATGAAGTGAGTCACATGCACCTGACCTGGTCTGCTTTGGTCATTAATGGGAAAACAGAGGAGTGTTTAGAGCTGGAAAGGGCTTGCTAACGTCACATCCTAATTGTTGACATACTGTTTCAAGTTTTTAACAACCATGTCTCCGACACAGAACAGAATGGAAAAAGCTACCAGAAAATGTTCACTCTGTCAAGAGGGCAACACAACAGTCCAAATGGAGGGACTTTGTTTTTTATTTTGTGCATGCACAGATATGAACATTTGGGCCAATATGATTACTGCTGTTATGGCCTATAGCCAATATTTACTCGTACTGTTTTTTCCAATGTAAAAGCGATTACATTGCTTTTGTTAAACACCCCATAACTTCCCCACAAACCCTCTGAAACAAAAGCTGTACAAAGATGGAAATATAAACTTTTAATATTAACCTGGCTTTACTTATCAGACTGATTTTAAAAAGTTATTAAAATCAACCGATGCTAATATTTTCCTTCCATCGTTTCTTATTCTCCTTAGATTTGGGTAAGTGGGAGAGAAAAAAGAAAAGGCTAATTTCCATTTTCTTAAGTAAAAACCTAAGACGGTTTAATAAATAGTTATTCAAGCATGATGTAGTCAGTAGCTACATACACACTACAGATGGGCGCACTTATAATTTAATAGTAAACTGGTGATCTATGCATTGGGCATTGTTTGTTTTTTCTGTATATTCTACTTCAATGAAAAAATGGGACCAACAAAAACTACTGACAGTAATGGCCTTTTTTTAATAAGCATGTTAAAATGCATATTGGAATTTTTACAAAGTCATTGTTATTTGTTTAAACTGTTTAAGTGTTAAACTCTGACAAGTCGTGGATCTAATGATACTGCACTTACAGTAGATATAATGATCAAAAATAAGACTAATGGACACAGTTCTTACAGTTTGGAAAGGTATGACTTTCCTTTCTCTGTCTTATAAGTCTAATTTATTGTTTTTCTGAAGAGGAGAAACAATGCGTTCTTTGATTTGCCAGGTCACACCTTGATTTTCGATATTCACGTACATATATTTGTGGATGCAGGTGTACGTTTTTGTTTTTTTTAGGCAAGTTTAAATTCGGTTGTTCTTAAGCTGAGTTTGATTTAAACGGCTTAAAAACATATTTTGGACTCAAATGTTGTTTAAAAGCTCAAAAACTGAATACATTCGAAGCATGAGTTTCTACCATTTAAAGTGGTTTTGAATGCAGGGATGTAATTTGTTAAACATCACTAACTACATGGCGTGTGCCCACAGCATGGAGTTTGAGTATCTCAGTGACGTTCCCGTTCTGACCTTGGACGTGAACGACGATTTTAAGCAAAATGATTCAAAGAGTGCCGACATGATTGAGAAGGTGAGTGAAGGTTCTTAAGCAATGCAGGAAGTCTTCATACAAAAGGGAACAAAATGTAGAAAAATTAAATAATGAGACCGTCAGAAAGGGAACTGGTAGAGCCAATACCAGTAAAGGGGTGGGGGGTAAAAAAACAGGAAGTCAGTCTGGGCCAGGAAAATCTTGACTGGTGCACCTCCAGATGCATTCTGGAAATTCTGCACTTTTGAGGACAATGGTAGTAGTTACTACTTTTATAAAAACATTAGTTCCCTTTTCCTTCACAGACTTTAAACGAGCTGTTGAAGGCAGAATGTTCTTGTGCAATCTGCTCTGCAGTGTCTGTGAGCTCCGATGTCGAGAAGGAAACTCTCAATTGGGTTTCACACAGCTAAAATAGATGCTTATTGGGCAGTTTTCTGTTGATTGTAAACAAGAACGCATTGCGGTTTAACCTCAAATCAAAAACTGCTTATTGAGCCGAAAGCTGGCTTTCCATCAACAGTTTCAGAGATGAACGTTGACTGTATTTTTTTGGTGACCCTTGATGTCCTTTATGATTTTTTTCTTTTTCTTTTTTTTAGGTGAAGGAGTTCTTGATCACATTGTGACGGAAAAAGGGAATAACATCCTGGAATAATGATGAATTACCCCAACAACCATGTCATTCATTTGTTTTCAGTATCTGAAAATGTGCACTTTTTGAATATAATTTTGCTGGGGGTTTTTTTGTTATTTTTTTGTACTTGGAAATCTAAATGAGTGCACATTCAACATTTAGTAAAGAACAATGCTTGAAATACTGAAGTGTGTGTATGTGTGCTTATCTGCACAGGTTGCTTCAATATTCAGCATCTATTCATTTCACAAATAAAATAAAGTTTTTAAAAAATATATTTTTAAAGAATACTCAAAGTCAAAGCTATCTTTAAAAATAAGTGTTTTTGATGAAGAGGTGATCATGCAGCTTGGATAAAAAAATTAACTGAAATGGACTCCAACTTCAGCATCATCACTACCTATTTTGTTTGCATCTCTGGGACAGCTTCTGCCCAGGCTGTCCCAGCCTGGGCAGAAAGCCATGGTAAATATAAAAAAATAAAAAAATTTGATTGCATTAATATAAAAGTTATTATATTTGAATTTACTGAGATGCACTTGTAGTTCTTCCAGAAGGTGTCGCCAGTCCCCATTATAACCTGTGGGCTATTTTGGACATCTGTCTGCCTTTACTTGGTACTGCCAGTAGGAACTGAACAAAACCACCTGAATGAATAGCTTTGGGTTTTTCTTTTCTTTCTTTTTTTTTTTTTCTTAAGGTGAAACCAAAGGCTTTTGCCGTTTATAATTGATGAAATTGTATTGAATTTAAAACGTGTTTCAAATAAACAGTTTACATCTCTAAAAGTGATGTCTCATTCCCCTTATGCGTCTAAATTTATTGTGCCGAAGATTTTTTTTTTTTTTTTTTTTTTTTTTTTTTTTTTTTAAATTAAAAAGTGCTTTCAGATTCTAGGGCTAGTTAATTTGGTAGACAATAGAGGAGCAGTTTGTCAAGTGGAGGCATCTGGAGCGGAGCGCCACCCATGACTAACTTTTTGTGACCTCGCCCCCCCCCCCCCTGACCCTGACGTCACGCAGGAGGAGGGATGGGACGTTAAATATGGAAAACAGACACGCAGCTCTCGGAGACTCTCCACGCGCCTCCGACGCTCCGCGTTTCTTTTAAGATGTTGTCCCGGCACGAGTCCAGCTAGATGAGGAGGCTTGTGCGTCCTCATGCGCTGAGTTTGGTTCGCCGAGTCCAAAGAGATCATCCCCGTCAGATAGCACGCAACTCATCGCCTCCTTTGTTACTTTTTTTGTTTGTTTGTTTGTTTTTTGTCGTTTAGAGAGAAGGTGAAGGCTTCCAAGTAGCGCAACTGGAACGGCATAAAACGGGAGACATCTGCCGAGTGCAAGGCTTGATCATCTTTGAGGAAGGAGTTTTGTCGCCATGAGTTCCGAAAAGAGCAAGTAAGTTCACGTTGCTGCTGTGTTTTTCGGGTAAAGTACAACTTCGACTCCAGAGTTTCTTCGTCCCAGTCCATCTGTCACTTGGAGCCTGCGTTCAGGACACTTGTGGAGCAGAGATCCGATTTAAACTCTGCGTCCATGGGGAGTTTCGGTTCCGTCCGAGTAGCATTTCTGTGACTAGGTTAAAAGAAAAGAAAAAGAAACGTGGATCATTAAAAACCAATCGTGATCGGAGAAATCCCAGTCACTGAAAAAGGCTCCGTTTGGTTGTAGATAAGCCACTGTTCCTGCACCGCTGTGCCTATGAACGGACGGTAATCTATTTTCCAAGAACCTGTCACTATCAATTAGGAAGAGAAAGACAGAGCAGGCCCAGCGGTGGATGGATCATCTGCTGTCCATCTTTATGAATAAAGCTGTGCATGTGCCTCACAGCGCAGGCGCGGTGATATTAGATATGAAAACCACCATCCCGCGGTGTATTTGTTTTTTTTTTTTTCTTTTAAGCTACTCATTTTCAATAGAGGTCCATTCCAAACAAAACCAAGATAACTGTGTTATTCTTAAACATAATTGGAAAGTTGGAGAATGGAAAGGCACAAGACGCTAGACATAAAACATTGGACTATATTCTTTAGATGTATTGTACATCTCTCACCTGGGTAAGACTTGTTTTGTTGGAGTTTGTTTCAAGTTTCACATGCTGTTCCCTCAAGTCCAGAAGTCCAGAAATGACACAAAGAATACTGAATGTGTCTGTAGGAAGTGGATACATAAAAGAGCAATTGTGGGTAAAATGTTTACATTCTGTGATGAATCTCGGTGCTCTTTGATAAAAAAAAAAAAAAAAAAGTGTCAATTGGATTTATCTCAATGTTAGACAAGAAGTTGGCTGGATGATAATGCGTGTTTTTTTTAATATGTTAAATGAAAACACAATAAGCAGCAACTTCAGAGCCCTAGGTGAGCTCCAAATGACAGCCAGGTTGTCATCAATTGAAATGCCAAGATATTTAGAAAAATACTTTATCATATTTGTACCTTCTGTGAAGAAAAATTTGACGAAAACCAACAAAGCCGTTCGTGGACCTATCCGCACAGGTGTAGGCATATGTCTATATGTACTTTTTTTTTTTAAGTACATATCCTTGCTTTTTCAGTTTGAGTTGAACAAATCATAGCAGAATAATGTATTATGGAACGAGTAGGCCAAGTATTTTTGTACAATTGGGTCATCAGCATAGAGAAAGAGTGATGCATCACTAGCCCAACCCACACAATTACTTTAAAGTTTCAAAAGTGGTTTTACTCAATACAGAACCTTGAGGGACACCTCTTCTGACATTTATACAACTAAAGAAAAGAAAAGCACTGAGTTAAACGACGTCTAACTAAAGTCCTACGGGGTTTAGAGTCCCAGTTGACTGCGTTTCAACTAAAAACCTAGAGGTTGGAATCCTTGTCAAACGGCATTTTTGACTAAAGTCCCAGATAAGGACAGGGTGTCGTCCTCCCTGGTTGAAAAGGAGTGCGGGTTTTAATGTTTTATGTCTTTTAATCTTTTTTTTTTTTTTTTTTTCAAAATCTCTTTCTCACTGTTTATTCAATGTCACATGCTGTTTTAATTTTTTTAATTATGTAAAGCACTTTTAAATGCCTTGCTGCTGAAATGTGCTATACAAATAAAATTTGATTGATTGATTAAAAAACCCTGATAGATTAAAACCCAGACAAATGTGCGATCTAAAAAGAAAATGTCTGAAAGCTACTGGCATAGGATGTCATTTAAAAATTGTATTTTCCATGCTCTTTGTTTTTCAGAAAGAAGTCTGTACAATAGTCTTGAATCCATAGCTTCATTTAAAAGTTTGGTGGAAGCAGCCACCAGACTTATGGAGAGATGAGTCATTCAGTCATTGGTGATTCACAGTAGTTTTTTTTTCAAGCACTTTAGGGAGGATGAAGAGTTTTGATGGGGTTTAGTTAGGCAAATCAGAGGGATCACCATTTAACCAAGGGAGTATCAGGAATTGTAACGACTCGAAAGGAAGGATTTAAAAAAAAAAAAAAAAAAACTCATCACAGAATAGTAATGAATTGTAGAATTCCCTTGAAAAAGCACATTGAAGGAAAACTGCTAAATCTGCTTTCTTATGTTTGCATTTATGACTTCACAAGAGATGCAACAATCAAGCAGATGTGAGTAAAGTATGGCAGATTAGAAAAATTTGTGGGTTTTCAAAATATATATGGTGAAACATTTAAGTTCCAAGCGATTCAGCCTTGTTGGACTAACTGGCTTGGGATCACTATTTAGCGATGATTCACAAAAATAGAACAGCTAAACAGAAAAGCGGATCATCATCTTCTATACGTTAGAAACTATGTCCAGGTGAGTTGGGTTGGTTTTGTTGAGAAGTCAGACTTGCTGCTGTAAAATTTGTGCAAGTCATTGTTGTGCAATTCCTGGCACAACTCTGTAGCAAATCAGACTTTATTATTACTGTCGAGCAGAAATCCCCTCCGTCTGATTTGAACTTATTTCTCAAGCACCTGAATTGCATCAGCTGTGCCATCTAATGTTAGCTATTACATTTCCTTGGAATATTTGCAGGGTTGGGTTGAGTCTTCTTCAAAGTAAATACGGAGTGAAGAGTGACGTATCTGTGTGGGGGCGTATACACACAAGGCCTGATTTCGCACTCTCCTTTGTCTCCATTGGGTGACACGTGGTTTATAGCAAGGAAATGTTTTTGTCTTCCTTTTTCTGTCATTTGCTTTCTTGCTTGCCAAGGAAACAAAGAAGCTTCTTATTGTTAGGCGGAAACTTAACAGTTGTTTCTCGAAATTGCACATCCTCTTAATTCCTTAACCAGTCAGACCTTCATTGTTGGAAATTGCGAAAACCAAGACACACCAGTCCAACAGGTCGCGCATTAAATCACTTTTTTCTTTTTCTTCAGGAATTGTGATAGAACTTAAGTCTCTGCTACTTTGTTGCATCCATTTTTCCTGATAAGAAAGTGGACATTAGAAAGCACAGTAAAATGGGCTTTGTTGATTAAGTTTTCCCTGACATAATCAAATCTTTTTTTTATTGCTGTGGTATATCTATCAATTTTTGAACTAGTATGGCAAAGTGGTTCACAGGTATAAGATTCACACAGGATAATGACTAAATTACATGTTATCAGCTTGTGTTGCTTGTAGCCATTAGCCTGTTCAGTGAGTTTGGAGATCTGACAGATCCTTTTAGTTTTCCAACTTGCATCTAGAAATATCTTTAAGTTGGGTTTAATCCGTATTGCCATTTCATAAGTAAATACAATGCGGTCAGTGGTACTTCCTGGTTCGCTGGTGTCTGCTTCAGTGTCCACTGAGGGGTTTGGTTTTGGCTATTTGGACTTATTAACTCCCCTCTCATCACTTTGCCTCTACTAAAGGATTCACCAGGGTTATTTGTACCACAGTTTGATAACTATGGTTGTACTTATTCAAGTAACTCTTTCTATTTTTACTTTTGTTTTTATTGTGACAAGTGGCAGATGGGATTTCCCTTTGCTATTTTATAGGTAGCTACATTTTTCCTCAACCTTTTGAAAGTTGATTTGTGTGTAATATATGCTCTAAACAGGCTAAGCATTATCTACAGAGATTTTTTTGAAGTGTGTAAAAATGTACCACTTGGCATAAAAGAATCGGCTAAATATTCTTTGCCAACGTTAACGCTGTCGAGGCATAACAAACTCACCTGTCATCATATGACTGCAGGTGCTGTTGAATAGATGTCAATTTGAGATTGCTTGGAGAAGCTAAGGAATTTTACAGCAAATTGAAATGTTTTATTTAACTTTATATATATAAAAAAAAAAATATATATATATAATATATGTTAAAAAAAACAGTCAACACCGATTAATAATTTGCTTTTTGAAATGAGTTCCTCCAGAGAATTTAGCCCTTTAGCCCCTTTAGCAAAGTCTAAACGTTACCAGCGCAGGGCTCCTAATTCATCATTGTACATCTTGCTGCACTTGCTGCCCTCATGGTAAATCTAGCTGACTGCTGGGACTGGGTACGTCACTCTGTAAAGAGATGTAGATGATCCCTGATCCTGATCCTGCCTCCTCATGCTCTGGCGGGTTTATCCAGCCTCACGAGGGCAACACGAAGCAAAGCAGAAAGCTGACCACTGCACATGAAGTAGCCACAACAGGAAGTGAAAGCGGAGATCCAGATATGCTCCCATAACAATGATGTGACGAAGGAGATACGGTGGGATCTTATCTTCCATGTGTCCCTATTCCTTGGCCTCATGTTGATTTTGCTGAGCAATGCAATAATAGAGCAGAATTCAGGTTTCTTTGTGTCACTCAATTCTGCTTTAGACACCGGCCGCGCGCTCTCTTCCTCTGCTGCATCTTGGGTTCCCTGCACCTCTGGTAGTTTTCCCTTTATTAAGCCCTCCCTGTCCCAGGCCACTGTGTGAGGTGATTAATGCTGCTCCATGGCCAGCAGGAAACCTGAAACATGAGCTTAGTTTGCTCTCCCGGTGCATTCAGTGGTTTTCTGAGGCCTTTTTCATTGCACTATGTGACCTGTCTCCATGCACCTAGCTGCATTTCTATTCCTGCTGCAAAGGTGGAGAAAAGGAAAAAAACAAACAAACTGCTGAGCCGTGTTCTCGGAACGCCCCCTTAACCTCATTTCCCACACGTGTGGTGTGATTGTGCTGCAGTGAATGAATGCAGCTGCACCCTGTGAGTTTCAGAAGTGTCTGAACAGACGTAAACATACTTGCTGCCACTCCTCATTCAGATGAGTAAGAAGTCTTACAATTAATTGTAGTGTTGTATTGGTAGCATAACCTCACACTGAAATTGTGGAAAAATACACCGTTTAAGTTCAGTTTATTTATTAATTCGGGGGGGGGGACCATCTATTCCTATATGCTTGTTAGTAATTCATGACTTCCTCATTTCTTTTGGTATAAATATGAAGTCAATTTCCTTTAGCCCCTGGGTACTCAGTTGGAAGATGTGTCACTTGTATCTCGGTACCAGGGAGAGTGAGCGGAGTGATGACAGATGTCTTAATAACAAACTTCAGACATCAGCAGATTGGAAAATTTTTTGTCCAAAAGTTTAGCTAACTCAACTGAGGCTTCAAGTGAAACTGTGTGGTTTGGTAAGATTGACCTAAAATTGAGCTGTTTGATAATAAACCCTCAAGGTGGTTTTGGTGGAAAAATTCCCCTATAGTGAGACGTGTGTCATGCTGTGGGCCTGCTTCTTTTCAAATGGCAATAAGGTCTTTGTTAAAGACCTTATTGCCTTAATGAAGAACTGATGCACCTTGTTCTAAGCTTTGCGTCATGCAGAGGGTATTGAGAGACAATTGCTTGTTGGAGGCTTGGCGTTTAACTTTTAAACGATTGGATCTGATTTTAACCAATGGCTTGGCAGTGATGTATGTAATGAATCAGCTCGATGAAGCTTACTGGAAAATGTGTGTGCTGTAAACAACCCTGTGGGGAACAGGACCACGGCATCTTTGCATTGTACCTCTGTCATCTCACATCCAGATATAAGCAATAAAATGTCTTGCGCATTTGTCTTACTGCGGCTTTAATTGCTCAACATTTAGAAACGTGGCTGACACAGACTGAATGGTTTCGTTCACATCCTCCACTTGGACAAATCAAGCTCAATGGGAGAAATCCTAGATGGAGCACTGATGGGAGATGAGAATCATGCGGAATTGCATAGGAAGGATACGACCAAGGTTTGAAGATTTTAATTAAAAATTACAAAAACACATTTTTGGCATTAAAATAACATAGTAGCAAGTGCACTGAACCATAAAGGAAGATTGTTAGGGTTAGAACAGCAGATATTAAGGTGTGAATGCAGTAGAGGATCATTGGCACAACAATGAAAGTCACTGTTCATTACTTTTCAACGCAGACCGTTGATATGCAAAATGTTTTAATGGGCAAAGAACTGATCTCTGGTGAACACATTTGGTTTTAAGAAAGAAACTAGAGGAAGTACACTAAGCTTTCACACACACAATGTGTTCTGAGAGTGAAAAGTCAAAGAAGAAGGCCTTACAAACTCTTTGGAACACAAAGCTATAGAACAATCTTGTACCTAACCTGGCTCATCGCAGTGTGTAAAAACATGGCCAAATCAACAAAAATAAATGTTCAGTGAACACAACAAACCACCGTAACATAACACAAAAAGATGCCAAACATAAAAAGTGTACTGATAATACTCGTTCAAACTGTGTCAGTGGGTCTGCCTAGGAACAAGATCTGTACAAAAGAAAACAGAGTGACATAATCGAGTCCTTGAAACGAGTGGTACTTTCAGTACAGTCTGTCCTGGAGGGGTGGAATATACAGCGCAGGCAGGAGAAACCAGCATCTAGAAGATAACGCCGAGCCTTTCCACGTAACGTAGCGTCATAGCACAACTGCTGTTTAATCAGCGACAAAAGGAGGGCAGAGATATTACTGACATCGTCTATGCTGAACGCACACTTCTCATGACTTGTTTGATGTCTTGCTATCGGCATTGTACCTCTTGTCATCTCACATCCAGATATCGTTATCCTCATAGGAAATTCAAACAAGCGTGTAAAGTAACTGAAGGAACACGCTGTAGTCTTCCTGGCTTTGTTTACAGTGGCCAGCGCTGCCCCACTGATTAATTTGCAAGCTGGCAAAAACCTCCTCGAGCCTCCCCTTCTGGCAAATTGCAGATGGGTTGATATCTTCTCACTCTAGATCATTTTTAACGTGATTCTCTCATTTCGATTCTCTTTACACTTAAGATGGGTTTTAATGGAACAAACTGAGGCGCAGGTGATGAAAAGTTTAGTCTGTGGTGCTAAGTACGAAATGCTTGTGGCAGACCGATTTTCTGTTTATAGAAAAGGTTGCTTGACTATTTTATGTCATGTGGCCTAAAGCAGCTTTTTATAGCTTGGATGTGTGTACTTTTACTGGACCAGGAGAGAGAGAGGGTGGGGGGAACCAAATTTTCTTGCAAGCTCACAGGAACATCTTTAAGCAGCAGCTTGATAAAAAGGAACAAAGTCTAGAGCAGAGAAGAAAAGTCGCCTCAGATGCTGTCTGGATCTGCATCCTTGTTTTATGCCCAAGATGCGGTTTATAACTGATTGAAGAAAAAAAAAGACTCACAATGACTTTCAGTTCTTACTCAGTCCAATACTGATGCATGTGCTGGCACGTTCAAGTGTGTCAGCTGCACTTGTGATACATGGAAAAAACCCAACTGTTTGTAAAATCATGCTTTATGCTACAGAGTAGGTTAATGAGGCTGTATCAGTTACGTATGTTCAATAATATTGGAGGAAAAAAGTCACTCTAGTTTTGAATGTATAATTAGTTGTGGAAGTTGATCCAATGTTACTAACTAACTAGTTGTGTAATCCCTTTACATCAATGATTGATAATTTCGCCAGAAACTAGAAGAAGATTGCACTCCTCATTAATTATTTAATTTAAATCCCAGAAAAATTTAAATTAATTGACAAATATGGTTTGATTAACTCTTGATTTATTTTCAGACCTTGTGACTGCGGACACAAAGGTGTTTGGAGAAAGGTTTCCAGTTAACATCTGATCTCAAGCTGCATGTTGAAGCATGCAGCCGCCCTACTTCAAGAGTGCAGAATGCAACTACAAATCTGAGGAGGGAAACCATACTTGAATGTATTTCCACAACAAACCTTTCGGAGACGCAGTGAACATGAGGAAGAACATGATCTGGCACAGAGGACCAGAACTACGATGTAACGATTTAGATCAAAGCGGTTTCATCTGTCAAGATGGCCCAGTCAAAGTCCAGGCCTAAATCCAGTTGAGAATCCACTGCAGGGAATTTCACAGATGCCATCCAGCTATTATGCCTATAAGCCACAGTGATTTCCAAGAAAGACATGGCTAAAACAGGACTTGCTAGAAGAGCAAAGCTGGTACAGAGACACACCCCAATCGACCTGCTGGTGGTTCTGAAAAGTACTGAGTCATGCACACTTAGCTAAACTTTCTAGATTTTTATTTATTAAAAAAAGGGGGGTTCATCATGCGCAAGTGGTTTGGCAGATCAAATCCCAATAAGATGAGTATTGTTCATGACTGCAACATGACTTAAAAGTGGAGAAAGTCAGAAAAACTGCTCAACGAATGCTCTTTGAAATTCAATTTAGTTGAATAAACCTTTGGAAATAATGGCTGTGATTTACAGTGAAGAAACCCATTTCTAAAAAATATCCAATCTTTGACATGTAATCACCAATGTTTTCATTTTTTTTGTCCAGCAGAATGGAAGATGAAGCGGTGCTGGACAGAGGAGCGTCTTTTGTCAAGCATATCTGTGATGAAGAGGAAGTGGAAGGTAGGCGGAGTGCTGCTTTCTGACCCATTGTCCCGCTGGTTCAGACTGTAAAGCCTCGCTTGTCACGGCCTCTTGTGTCCACACCGAGAAAATCGTGTCATCTTCCCACAAGTATCGGCCCAGAAACTTCCATCAATGATGGATCTAATCCTTCTAAAATGACATTTTGCACACGACAGCCGTTCCAATCCTTCCATTGTCCGACTGCTGAAGCCGCAGAAGAATCCAGAGTCACCCACATGTATTTGCTGAGACATCCAACATGTTTACCCAACCGCCACTTAAAGGCTCACACAAAGCGAGAGGCACGTCGGCGTTCTTGGCGCTTTGTCCCTCTGTTTGTCTGCTTTTAGCCTCTCCGCAATGGGAGTCCAGGGTTGTTGTTTTTTTATCTCATCTCAGGTGCGCATCGGTTTCTGCCATAACGCAGGAGATGTAATTAAAATCTGCGAGACATGCTTTAGGAATGCAGAGATTGAATAGGACAAAAAAAAAAATCCAATAGAAACATGGTTGTTTCACTCTGACTTAGTCAGCTGATCCCAGTATTTGTAAGAGTTTAACTCTCTTCTTCCCTCTAATTACTTCCTGCACAGGATAAACGATAATTTCCTGTATGAGCCTCGGATGTAGGGAGTAGATGCTCTTGTGACTGATGGCAAACTTGAACTCTCTGCTGATATTATTGGCTTGTGGATTAAAGGGGTACCTCATAGTTTTTCAAATATGGTTCTGTTAGAAGATTACCAGCTAAAGTCTTCCTTTTGATATACAACTCTCCTGGTGTTTTTATTTAGTGTACATTCAGGCTAGCTTGTTCCAGAGGTTGAAGCTAACAGCTTGCCTTAGTGGGGAAAAGGCCAAATGTTAGTTTTTTTATAAATTTTTAAATTGCCACCATTAAGCACTCAGGAAACACAGGTTGGAGACAGTGTGTCTGCAATTACCTTCCTGTGTGAAATGGATTCTAACAAATAACATGCAAATGGTTGCCATTGAGAATAACTTCCTGATAGAAAAAGGAGAGTATGTAAAACTTAATACTCAGATGAAATATCTGTAATGTTTTTTCTTTACATCACTTTATTTTTATAAGCTACTTTGACTTGAAACGCTTTACATTTTCTGATCGTAGTAAGTGTTTCACACAGGAAGATCACTGTCAGCGCACCGCTTGTTATCTCCATTTCCCATGGTAATAATCATTAGTTACTCTGTACATAACCATCCAATTCACATGTGTTGATCATTTAAAGGGTCATCAAATAGTTCCCACATTAAGAGCTGTGATGTTTTTAAATTGGAGTTACTTTAAGATGGTAAAAGTCAGTTTTGAACTTTGACCAGCTGGACTAGCTGTTAGCTTTAGCCTCCAGGACCAACTAATTTGGATTAATACTAAATGAAGTCACTGAGGGAGCAATCCGCTGAATGGAAAATAACTACTCATAATCTCACTTAGGCCTTTATTTCAGTATTCATTCGCTTCTAAAAGGAGTTTTTCAAATTTTTATTCCTTCACCTCAGACCATTTGCAAAAATAGAAATATTTGTGTGTAAAGCCTTTTGAGATGCATCAACACTTTTGACAGAACCACACTTTGAAAATTCTGAACTATACCTTTAAATCTATCCCTAAGATGAGGATGTATTCCATACAAAGTCAGATTATTTGGATCTCCATTGTGTTGTTTTTTTCTTGTGCTGTTAAAAATAGCGTCTCCTCGTCTATGAACATAATGGATCTGTTTCCGTTGTGCCGCCACAGGCCACCACACTGTGTACATCGGTGTGCACGTTCCCAAGAGCTACCACCGCAGGAGACGCCACAGACGCAAGTCCAACCACAAGGAGAAACGAGAACGTGTCGAGCAGATTGTGGGAGCGTACAAGTCCGACGCGGAGAACGCCGACGACTCCTGCACGAGCATCCTGAAGCCCCTCAGTGAGTACATCTCGAATTGACTCTCAGATCTGACAAAATAAAAAAATGTTATACGTACGCCGACGCCTTCAATTCATAATCTACTCAGGAGGTTTTGGATACATTTCAACATCTCACCGCAAATCGTCAAGTGTTACCTGCTGCTAGGGAAGCCGAACAAAGCCGATAGAGCATGGGAATAGGAGTGGGAAGACGGCACAGGCTAATCTTAAAATGACACCCGGCTGGCCTAATGTGTGTAAAGTTAACACAAAGAGAGGTATTCCTTACACCCGGGCGCTTAACCACTGCGCTGTGCTCTTTGGGGTTTTGTGGGAAAGGATTTAAAACCTAAGAAGATGGAGGCAATTAGGTAATTGGCCAGAAGCTGGAGCGGAAAGTCCGAGAATTACAGATGTCACCCAAGATGGACGAGGAAGAAACTACAACACTACCAAAAGTTAAGGACAATGGGAAATGTCCGTTATTATTTCTCCTGCTGCTGAGAGAAAACACGCAGGATGTTTCGATTCTTAGGAAAATCATTTTTTTGGCCCAGCCTACTTCACATTGTTTAGTTATAAACACCAACATTAACAAGAGATGGCCGGCATACCTTATTTGTTTTGTTTTTTGGGGGTTCCTTTGTGACTTCTGGACGAGTCAGTTTTGTTCCTGGAGTAATGTTTGGAGATCGACACTCTTGGGAAGTTTTACAACTGTTTCATGTTTTCTCCATTCATCAAAAATTTATTTTTAAAGCCCCTAGTATCTTAGAAATAGCTTTGTAACCCCCTTTTCTAGACTAATGGGTGTTCATTGATTTATTTATCATCTTTACTTAAATTTTTGTAGTTGACATGGTTTTGATGAGGCTCTTTTAGCCTACTTTGTGTTGTCAGTGAGGCTCTATTCCTTGACTAATCACAATTGTCAGTGGCTAGAAAAGTCAGACCAAAAGATGTAATTAGTAACAATTACTTCATGATTTATTAATTTGTTCAAATAGTTTTGTTTTTCTTAATGAAATAATTTTTTTTGTTTGAAAACAGCCTTGTGTATTCACTCAGGTTATAATTTCTTGATATTAAGATTAAATTGATCTGAAACATAAAAATGACCAAAAACAGGATATATCTGTAAGTAAGAAAAAAAAATTGTGAAAAAAAACCTGGTATGCAACAAAATAAAAATTTGAATGAGCTTCACTGGTGGGAACAATCCATCAACCTTCGAATCAACATTATAATTTGGCATCAGTGTAGACTAAAGGATCCACTTAGTGTAATTGTATAGGGTGATTATCTTAACCCCAAGAGGTTTGCCCCAAAACATTTCAACTGCAAGCCGTATAATTATCACTCGCAGTACTGGCATTTACCTAAAATATCTTGTACGAATCTGTTTGAGGTAATCGTTAAGGTATTAAAATGAATGAAGAGCCAGACAAAAAGGTAAATCTCCCAACTGAACAGGGCATGTAGGGAAAAATGTTAGGATACTTGAAAGTATGTGGGGAAGTAAACTGGTGATTAGAATGATGGTTTAAGTTCAGACGGGTTTGGATGATTTTGTGATGAAATAAACAAATTAAAGGGTAAAGGAAAAGCTGAAATTAAGAATAAAACAATGTAAACTCAAATAAGAGTGTATTGTATGTAAACTTAGTTTACATACAGACTTGAACTGAAGAATTAGCAGAAAAAACCCACCTTTTATTCTATCCTTTGCTTCGTAAAGAGGGTCTTGGCTCTTGGATATTGCGAAACATTTGCTTTCTGGAGACGTGGACTCTTGTTAGAGTTTTAAATGTTACCCAATTGCCAACATTTGTTTGTGACGTATGCAAAATGCCGGTTCGATACTACGACGCTTACCGCAAATGGCCAGGACCATAAACAACCATCCTCCACTGAAGTGAGAGAAGTTAGTAGAACAAGGCAGCTGTTAATGGTAATAAATGGATCAAACAGCCTCTCTCAATTTCTCTGCTGCCGTTGCTAAAACTACAGGCACACTACAGCGCAGAAAATAAATTTTATCCTTCACAACTTCTCCTTCTTTGTGCTGATTGGCCCAATAAATTCTACTGGAGAAATCCAACTCAGTGGGAGAAAACTCTGATGGAGTGCAGAGGGTAGGTGAGAATCGAGCAGAATTGCATATTCCAGGCTACTAGTTACCATGTGCCTAGGGATTTTCTATGTGCTTTAAAGAAAAAACAGTGACTGAGTGAAGCTAGCCCGTATCTTCACATGAAGATAAAACAGATTAAAGTGTATAAACATTCAGGTAAGATTCATACCTGAATTCATAAGACTGATGGGAGGTGCTGATTTATTACCATGCCTAAACAGCTGAATATGTCCCTTTTGTAGGTACGGGAGAATTGTAGCAGCCAGCTGCTCTGCAGTAGACCTGGGAACATTACTCATACATCTAACACTTTCTCTGGAAAATTGTAGCGACCTGAAACTTTAAATCCGTGGCAAACTGTGATATGAGTAACCAGCCCATGTTTACTCACAACCTGTCCACAGAACCCATATGGAAAAAAAATAATTTCCCAAATGTACAGTTAGCATTCATTCCAGTAACAGTTGATGGTGATTTTCCAACTGGGCAAATGGATGAGCTAAATTCCTGGTCATGTTCTCGATAAAGAGGTTTCAGGGACTCCAATGTCGGACGGTAGAAACAACTTCTCATTTGTTAACACCTATACCAGCTTATGTTAAATAAGGCAATTTGCCAACTATGTCTTTTAAGAGTAACTACTACATAACAAGCTATCTGAAAACTAAAAAAAAAGGTCTAGAATTTGCACTCAGAAATGTTTTTCCTGCGTTGTTTGGGAGTACGAAGTGAAGCATCAGGACAGAAGGTCTGCAGGAATGTACAGCTGTTCTGCCTTCTCACAGTTGTTTTCTATCAATGTCAGCTGTTGTGGCCACATGATTGTTTCACATCAAGGGAGACTATTGAATATTGTGTGTAATGTTTGGACTGCAAATAAGGATGGATCTGAAGTTCGTTGGGCTTCTTTGGCTAGAAGAACAAATATTTACACTGTCCTCTTTTTTCCTTTTTGCAAAAATACAGAGAAGAATATGTTACTTTAAAACTGGTGGGAGGAGAGGGAAGACATCGGAAAGTTTCCCCCACGTTTTCCATTTCGTGCATTTGCGACATGAAGCTGTCGTCTCTCAGCCTCGACGCTGCAGACGTGCTCTTGGGTAATCCTCTCTTCTCTGACGCTGTAATCCATTGTTGCGCCTCACGGTCTGGTGTCATGCAGCCTGTGTGCTTAGTCATCCGAAGATACCTTGATATGATAAGTGGCTTGGTCTCATTAATCTCCTTATCTTCATGTCTCAGGCCCAATTTAATTACTCTGAAAATCATTTGAATTTTAACACATGAGCTGCAGAATACAACCCCGACTGCCATGAGCGCACTTAAAAACCCCTTAACTTTAACGTTTTAGGTAAAGTGCATGGAAATATAACAAAAACACATTTAATTTTTTTCTTTTTTTGCTCGTTTAATTAAAAATGATTATTTTTGGCTGAATTTGGACTGCTAGACAAAGAGTGTGAACACCACTGCTTTAGAGATCCACCTGGAGTTGTTTTTCTTTGCCAAAACCTTTAATCTTATGCTGAAAACCCAAACATACGACTTCAGTTAAAGACTCTGTACTGTTGAGCAAACTCTGCACATTTGTGAGGCTTAAACAATTCAATAAATTAGAACATTATTAAAAAGTTCATTTATTCCAGTAACTAAATGTGATCAGGTAACTTGTTTTGTTGTTTTAGCCTTTTTTTTGTCAATAGGAATGATTTTCCACTTACTGTCACTTAGTCATTTTAGATTAGAATATTACATCATCTTAATGAGAAAGTATGTTTAATACCTGCCTAAAGGTTATTTACAATAAAACCCAATTTGCTCTGACATACAAGCATAATCAGAATATATTTTCTGAATTACTGATGTAAATATGGGCAAATTCTTGTAGTCATTTAATAAAAGAAACCCCAGCATAACAGGAAGTCATGCTTTATCAACTTTATTCCGACCGATAGAAAGTTGATTAGAACTTGTAGAAATTGTTTTCAAAATAATTTTTGGGAGCTAATATTTCTAAAGAGCAACTATATCGTAGTAATTTTGGTAGGGCAACAAGAAAAGATTTTATTTTAAGGCGTTATTTATTTATTCATTTTTTTGTACATCTTTACCAGTGTTGCCAAAAAGGCTTTACGTATCAGCCGGTAAAATGAGTGTGTAATGTCTGTATCTAGTTTAAATCTTTAAAATTAAGTTTGGTCATGGACAGAAACGCAAGTCTGTGGGAAGCTATTTTATTTAGCAATTAAACGTATAAAACCTTTACAGCTACTCTGTATAACTCAGTAAATAATACTATGAATCTAAATGGTTTCTTGTGTTACTTTAAAATCAGTTCAGTCTAGAGGCCTAGTTAATTATGTAGTTATTAGGTAATAACAGATTAAATACAAAATAAAACATGATGAACCCTCCTGCTTTTTCCACGTTCGTAATTGCAGCAGAAAGCCGAGACTACCGCTGGTTGTTCATTCATCGACTCGGTGTTGGGCTGTAAAACAGCGGGCAACGAGAAACAAGTGCAACCAAACGTGAGCAGCGAAGAGCGACTGCAACAGAACATTAAATTCCTCCCAAACACACTCATCCACACGCAGGCTCCCACCTTCTCATCGGAGTGTATCTCGGTAGGAAGCGTAAACAGTCTCGAAAGGTTGAGTGAGAGGCCGGGCTCGTGTGTATGAAGAGCCACTGGCGGATTAAACATTTTTCCACTGTGGAGCCGTGAGCAACCCTGGTGACCCCATGGAAAATATTTGATGTTGGCTTTGGCTGTTTTGCCCTGTCCTGTCATGCCGTACGTGAGCTACGCCTCTTCCGCTTTCTCAGGAGAAATAATCAGAAACTGGCTGTAATAAATACAGATTGGACTATTGCTCTCAGATGACTTATGCAGGATGAGTTAGAGTGAGGCACCATCGGATTAGATAGGTGGGTAGCATTTTGTGCCGAACATGCAGTCCCGACTGAAAACACAAACACTTGTAGACAGTGCATACACAGCCGCCTTCCACTTCATAGATTTCCTGCTGTTTTGACCTTTATCTCAATCCCTATAATCCCGTTGATTCATCCCACCACTTGTAAGCTGTTTCTAACCACAACTAAAGGTCTGGCTTTCGCTGAGCACAGGTTGTGGGCGACCTGAGACGTGCTTGGTGATTTGGTACCTCGTGAGGTGGCGAGCAGTCCCAACACCGGAGATGTCCCGGGGGGCGTCTTTGGTCAGATCAAGATGTTTCACATAGGGGTAATACCCTATAAGTCGATCTCCCTTACACTTATCTTGACCTTACTGTAGCTTAATTTTAGATTGTACGAGTTTAAAAACGACTGTCCTAAATTAAGGTGACGGAGCGCTATTTCAGGATTAGAAGGTTACAAGCCATGTTACGTCGTCAAGGTAGACTGCTGACTTGTACTGTGTACAAAAAGACCTTTAAAAATAGACTCTTGTGCCTCGCTACTTAACACGGTTGCACAACTTTCCTGGTAGTGTTAACATGAGTTATTTCCTATTATACAATGGAAAACTCTCTGGATGTAGGATACAAGACAAAGGGAATTATTGGTTTTACAGTATGCCTGAGCTTAATTCAAGGAAGAGCAAGAAGATAAATAAATGCTAATGCATGCCAATAAACTCTATGATTTCCTGTTTAAGATCTCACTTTTCTCAGAAGGGAAGTGGAACGTTTTCCTCCTATGGGTATGCTGCCAGAGTTTTCCCATCAAGCATCAAGGGCTCTTTTCATACCAAACTCCGGATACAGAGTGTGTATCTAGCCTCTCTTGTAGATAACCAGAACATTACATTGTAACGATAAGAGTGAGACTGAGTTCCCTTTTCCAGAAATACTCAACCAGTATCGTTGCATTTCTTAGGGTGTTCCTAACATGTGCTGGTACCCCCCTCCCCCCCACTCCCAAAGGCCTCAGAAGCTGGTGTTTGGTTTGAAGGAGCTATGACATCACCCCGGTGAAATTTCTGAACACTTAACTTGTGCAGAATTCCTGCAGCTGTATGATGCACGTACCACCCGTCTAGAACGGCCCACCCCCACCGCCCAAGTCAAAGGTCAGATTCAAACCTGCCCTTTGACTTTAGCATTCCATGGCTCGCTGTTTCTTTCTTTCGAGACATTCCTTGTTGAATTTGCGATTGTGCTTTGGGAGAAGTATATGACTTAATGCTTCACTTCCAGTGCAGCTCCTTGCCAGGTGACCAAACACTTTTTCCTGAACAGTCCTGCTGAAGGCTATATTTTTAGTACTTAACAACCAGGTGCTAAGTACCTGGGGTATTAAAGCAATCCCAAATTGTAATGTTTCCACTGCTGTGGTTCATGGTTAGAGGTTTCTCTTGTGCAGAATTGATCAGAAGATTAATTGATCGGTTTGGTTTGTCTGTTGAAAGTGTTTTTTCACCATAAATGTCTTTTCCTAACAAAGCTATGCAGATTCAGTTTTTGCTATATTTTTTTTATAAACATGTCAACATAATATTCAAGTGTATGGCTACTTGCTTGCTTATCCTTTTTTTATTTTTATTTTTTAGATTTGTAGTATTTGCATTTGCTTTTTCTTTTAATCTTTTACAGTATGGATATGCCAACCCTTTCAGTTCTTTATTAAACCTTTGTTTCTTTTGCCAAGGTTTTTAGATGGCACAATGTGGTTTTTTAATATAAAAACTCTGTTATACCACATGATGTAGGAAACTGCAGGTTTTGTTTAGGTTTTCCTTTCTGGGGCAGATAAAAAGAAATGATGAACAATGTCCAACCTGTACGTTTTTGTCAAGTTCTCTTTTGTTGATGAAAATTTCAGCTGATTCAAATTTCATTTGAATAATTATGTTTAAAAATGCTTCTGAGCCTTCCTGCTGTAAAACGTCTTTAATTGTTACCTTTATTAATATGAAAGCCAATGAATCTCACACTGCCAAGAAAGGAGTTATCTTTATATTAGCAATTAGTTCAGCTACAACAGTCTGTGTGTTATTCTCACTCTGAGGCTAAAGATCCTTCCTGAAATGTGAGATTTAAAGGGAAGGATTGAAAAAGAGAAACATTTCTGAGCTCCGTTGTGCCTTACTGTTACCTGCTGAATGTTTCCTCTCTGACACGTGTTGTCATCCAATATCTTGGTATTTCAAGTATTTCTGTGTATGGAAGACAATGTCTAGATATTGTCACTTGGGTTTTGTGACATAACAATTATATTTTAATTACTCTTTTATAAAAGAAAGAAAGAAACTTTTCTATTTAGGTTTTTCACCCTGAGAGTAAAGAAGGACAATTTGGCCACTGTAAAATAACCAATCTCCACATGTGACGATGCCTTTAAATTCAGATTTAATATGCACATGTGAAATGTTTTGAAAGTTGCATGAATTAACTCTTTATTTGCACTTCTTACAGTTTATAGCTCACTAACCCAGTGGCCAACATATCATTGTACCATCTTCATATCTTAGCATGGTCCTTTACTCTTTGAATGCAGACATTTGGGACAAATATGTTGTTTTTATTTTGCCAACTTCAGATAAAATTGTCCCTGATCACAACAATTAACAAAACCTGATTTTTCAAACTATTTTTTTAACACATTCAACATGTGTGTGACAACATTCCTCGATTCAAGCTTTGTTTTGCAAGACAACGCAAGTACAAAATATGCTTTACTTGATTTTGAGAGTCCTAACCTTGCAACTCTTCCCTGTGTAGTTTCTCCAGCTGAGAGGATTCGGTTCATTCTGGGAGAGGAGGATGACGGCCCGCCGCCCCCGCAGCTCTTCACAGAGCTGGACGAGCTCCTGACTGTGGACGGCCAGGAGCTGGAATGGAAAGAAACGGCCAGGTGAGCTGTCGGCCCCTCGATCCAACTCCTCACTGCTCTGCAATGGGCAGAGTTGGGAGAAATTTCCTGCTTCACAGTCCTGAACGTGGAACACAATCCCAACATGTTTTATGATCGTGTAAGGAAATAGGTTGCACTCCAGTGAACTCCCAGTATGTTCTTATCTGATTGCGTTTTGCGCTACCTGCCCTGTGAGACCAGGAAAGGGTTCAAACTCCCACATGATCCCAACAGGATTTACTTTGGCACAGGCCCAACCTTTAAACTCTGGAACTACTTTTCCACGACTTGTTTTTCAATGAGATACAGGCATCAGTTTGAGCTATTTCTAAAGAAAAGCGTGTTTCCGTAACGTTGACGCACGTAGTCAATGTTACAAGGCCGCAGAAATTTCCAAGGTGATAACAGATGCTCCTTACAAGTTAAAATTCGTTCCTATTTAAGGAAGCAAAGGGTCAAATGAGAGTGTCTGCAGATGAACTCCTACAAGTGAATGGTGTCTCCTCTTTAGGCAAGACGGCAGGTCGCAGGCATGTGGACATCAGCCAAAGGGATATTCTATCCAGAAAGGAAACCCCATCCTCTGGCCTCAAGTGAATAGTTCTTTGTACCAGTGACATGTGATGCGTTATTAAAAAAAAAGAATCCTTGTCCAAGGGTTGTACCCTGAGGACAAGCTTAGCCAGCGTGCCAACAAAGTCTCGTTTCACCAAATGATCTGTGTGTGTGTGGTCTGAGCACCATTGAACACCGGCTTCATCCACTGGTACCTTTTGGTCTTTTTTTTTTTACAGCCACTGATTTAAGTTTTTACCTGAAGGCTTTTGTTTACCATTTGGAATGTGACCAATTCAAAAACAGGACTTGTAGCAAAGATAATCACGCTCTGTACCTTTTTGGGTCCAAGCAACTCTTGACATTGTCCCTGGCCCCTTTGTCTTCATCGTGCTGCATGTAGGTGGATTAAGTTTGAGGAGAAGGTGGAGAAAGGTGGAGAACGTTGGAGCAAGCCTCATGTCGCCACGCTGTCCTTACACAGCTTGATGGAGCTCAAAACGTACATCGAGAAGGGGACAATCCTGCTAGACATGGAGGCGTCCACACTGCCACAAGTTGTCGGTCGGTGGAGTCGACGCACAAAAGAAATCCACTGTTTTGCGGACGACACTGTCCTAATCCTTCACGTCTCCATTTTACAGAGATGATCACCGACAGCCAGATTGAGACTGGTCAGCTGAAGGCAGACCTAAAGGAGAAGGTCGTGTACACGCTGTTACGAAAGCATCGCCACCAGACCAAGAAGTCCAACCTGCGCTCTCTTGCCGACATCGGCAAGAGCGTTTCCAGCGCAAGCCGGCTGTTTTCAAATCAGGAAAATGGTAATACCGATTTTCCTGGATTTTAGTTGTTGTCAATTCCAGCATTTCTACCATTTATAGCCAAGTTTCTCCAAACACTAACCACCTTTTCTGCACTAATAGTTTTCTGATCCAATCTCTTTTCCTTCTTTTCTTCTTCCCCGCCCTTCCAAACTCTTTCTTCTCTCCCTTTTTTCCTGCCTTTCTTCCCCTCTCTCTTGATCTTCCCGGGGTCTGTGCTGTCTTCCTGCGTCTGGTTGGGGACAGCACCGCGCTCCTCCTTCGATCACTCTGTGCCTTGTTTAATTCCACAAGACGCGACGGAGTCATGCGAGGTCATGAGGAGCTCCAGCATGGGACACCTCTGTAAGTGAGGTCACGGCCCTCCAGCTGAGAAGCGGTGCATAAGTGAAAACACGGGACAGAGCAGAGCCTCACTGACATTTACATTTAGACGTGTAGACTGACTCGAATGTGGACGCACTCTTACTAGAACGCACTAGAATATTTGTTGGGCAACAGAGATTGTTATCGTCTCTGTTTTCTGCCAATAACGGCGAAGGAGTAAAATTCCAAAGTTTACACTCTCTCTCTATTTGCCAATAGTTGCTTAAGCAGCATGCGTCTGCTGACGCCTACAAGCAGCAGCCCTGAGATGACCACACAGCCCAGCTCTCTTCGCTGAATGAACGGCCATCTGGCATTACTTGTTAAGCTTAAGCCTCGACACATTTAGCTGATATTTCTGGCTCCTTCTATATGCCCGACTCATGCTTTTCTTTACTCTTGTAAGGCAGAAAATGTCTAATTTACTGAGTCATCCTGTCTTTTTGATTCAAACAATGTATATGCATACTGTCTATCTGCAGGTAGCCCTACCACGACCCACCGGAACCTCACCTCCAACAGCCTGAGCGATTTCTCTGATAAACCAGAAAAGGATCAGGTAATGTGAAAGCACCATCCACATGTATAGATTTTTACCGTAACAAGGCGGTTGTATCAACAGTTATCTCTCCAGACTTTTTTATTTAATTCTCTCTTTCTGTCCTCCTCACGGTGTGTAGTTGAAATATAAACACAATTCTTGGTGTTTTCCTATTTTTTAAATATTTCTCTGGCTGTAAATTTGGGTAAATTGAGTTGAGTGACTCTTCTTTGTGTGTTGCCGTGTCGATAAACATGCGAATGAATTACATGACTATTATGTTCGCTAGTGTTTCTCATTTTGAAGATTCAGATCGACTAAAAAAGTTAAAATACTCAATGATACCTTGAAATGAGAGCAACAGGAAGTGTTGTAAAATAATTTTTTCAGGTTAGACTTTTCTTTTCTCTTTGGGTATTTGTTCTAAGATTTAAAAAAAAAAATCATTGTTATAGTACGTTATATAAAATTAAATATAAAAAATTTCAGGCGTTTTCACACATCTTTGCAAGAGTTCCATTTATTGTGGCGGGGCTCATAATACAGATCTTGGCTTCTCTAAGTTGTCTCCTGTCTGTTTCTGCCACCGCCATGGTTCAGGACAGAGTAGCTCTCTGTAAGTTGTTGTCATAGTGACGGTGACGGATCCACAGCAGGAGATAAAAGCAGGGCAGATCCGGTTAAAATGTAAAAACTGTAAATAACTCTGTGGATGTGCTCAACCACTTTGGCCTTAACTACTTCCTTTTTTATTGATTCTTATTTTAGCTCTTTGACTATCGTCTAATTCATACGCCAATTAGATGTAATACTATAGTTTACTTCTTATTAATCATTTGATGAATCATTTGATCAGCTTAAAAGAATTTGACCCAAATAAAGAGCAGCAGGCACATGACTCCTTGGATGTGGGAAGTGGACAGCGGCAAAGCGTTTCTATCACAACGCTAATGCACACACATACAGATTTTTTTATGCTCCTATTTTATTTTTTACACTTGAAAGCAAAGTCAAACAGTTGACCCTTACTGTGCTAAGACACAGATATTTGTTTTACAGAACAGCTCCATTACTTATCGATGATTCCAAGCATTTTGCTTACAACACAATTGCACCATGTTTTGCTCATTTGGCACAGTTTCCTCATTGGGGAGGCAGTAGAGGGTTGTTGTCCTGGAGTGCATTGCCCTACCTCGATGAACCGGTGTGACACCTGGGAGGGGTTGGCGGTACTTTTCAATCAGATTCTTTTTTTGTCAAAGTAAAAGTCAGAATGAGCGCCTTCAACTACGAGTTTGAGGCAAGACGAGACTTTGCACCGTGTCTTTAATGTGCTGCAACCTTTGGGTGTTTTTAACATATCGGTTAACGTGTGTGTTTGTCCCCTTGTCAACTACAAAGTAAGACCGGTGTAGACTTTGGATATCCGCGCTTGTCCGTTTTGTTTATTGGATGGCATAAAATCGAGATGCGTTTTGCCACATAATTTAAGCAAAGGGCAGACACCACCGCTGTTCTAGATGCTTAAAGGCAATAAAAGCAACACTACTTTCTTTGTCCTGTCGGCATGTTTTTATAATCTTAAAATGGAAGATATTGGATGAATCATATGTGCTTCAAAAATCATCTTGCAAGCTAAGTATTGATCCTGAGGATATTCTATGTTATTCCACTGCCTCACACATTCACTCTGTCTTCTCTCTCTCTGATTTGTTCCACAGCTGAAGAATAAGTTTATGAAAAAGTTGCCCCGCGATGCCGAGGCATCAAACGTGCTGGTCGGAGAGGTGGACTTCCTGGAAACCCCCTTTGTTGCTTTTGTCCGTCTGCAGCAGGCCGTTATGCTGGGAGCGCTTACTGAAGTCCCCGTGCCCACGAGGTACTCTGCTGTAAAAATCCTCCTGTGACCTACTGATGTCGCATGGAAACATGAATTAAACAAAAGTAAATTAATACTTTCATGTTGTACCTAGATTTATGTTTGTACTGTTGGGACCTAAAGGAAAGTCCAAGTCTTACCGAGAGATCGGAAGAGCAATCGCTACCCTGATGTCGGATGAGGTAAGTCAATATTGAGAATACGTTTTTTTCTTAAAAATTGTGGAAGAGATGTGCAGATCAAGATATTTCTTGTCTGCCAATACTAATTTAGTCATTTAAGAATAGACATTTGGTAAATATTAAGATCCAGTCTTGTAATATGCCAAAGGTAAAATAAAAATCAGTGTTTGCTACATGCTTCATTTTCACCACCTGGTTCGTATTAGTTTTCTCCTGGTGTCAAATTTAACTGATTCACCAATAATGTTCATAATCTGTACAGTCTGTTGTCATTAATAAATTCCCCTCTTGCTCCTGCCGCAGATGTTTCCATGCTAGGCTAACTGTTGCTACTTTGTTTTATAGTGTCACGCTTTGATCATCGTCTCGTATTTTAAAGCAGTTCCAGGTGATCGCTTGTGGAAAACGGTTTAAAAAGTTGGTTTCTTGCTTCGTAAAGTTTACCTTATTTTCGCGCCGTACGTCTTAAACTTTAACAACCAGAGTTTCCGCTGCTTTCTGTGCAACCTTCTGAACACGGAGCACGTGACAAACCACGGAAAGGCAGGAAGCCACAGCAGCCAGTAAAGCATCTCTCTGCCCCGTTAACGTCATGTAAAGGCTGAACACTAGGTTTGTTTTGGAAAACCCAGATTTGTTGGATCAGCAAAATGATGCGGTTAGACTATCTGGCACCCTAACAACCAGTGCCCAGGAACAAACTGGTTGTGATTTTATAAAATTGGCCACGTAGCGTGTTTTCTACCAATAAGGAAACGGTCCCGCTGTCGGCTAACTTCCAGCTGAAATTATAAGCAAAACGATTGGAGTAAAGCATTTCTTCAATCTTCCTGCTTGGTGTCTTTTGTACACCTGCCACAATATTTGTCCGAAAGGTCGACACCTTTAGCATTTTTAATACTGGGAGCACCTGGCCTGCATTTGTCCCACAGGCCTCAGCTCACCCAGTCACATGCTCTCTGTTGATATAGTAGTTTTAGGAAGAGTTTTCTCTGGATTTCCTCTAGTTAAACTTTACCCCCTCAGCTCCCACCAGAACGGTTGTGTTGCAGGTTTATCAGACCTTTGAAGTATTTTTGACTCGCTGCCTCACGTGTTGTTTAGTGGTAGTACTATACACACTGGGAGGCTGGGTGCTGGCGTAAACCCATATGCGTGTGTGCATTGAGAAACATCTGCATAGTGTTGTGATTTTTAGGTGCCATAAATTACAGTCAGTGACGTGCTGTACCCTTCACTCCGGTAAACAAAGCTATTGGGAAATATTTCTTTTCCACTCAGTTGTTGGAGTTGTAGACTTTTTTTTCTGTTTGTTTCTGTTTCCACGCACTGGATTGCAAAAAGAAAAGAAAAGAAAAGCACACCTTCATTTCTTAAATGGTAATCGGTCGGTTTTTGTTTCAATCGAAGGTGTTTCACGACATCGCCTACAAAGCAAAAGGCAGGAAGGACCTGCTGGCTGGAATCGATGAGTTCCTGGACGAAGTGATCGTCCTTCCTCCTGGCGAGTGGGACCCTGACATCAGAATCGAGCCGCCCAAGTCCCTTCCCTCCTCAGACAAAAGGTCTGATCTGATCCACATTATATTCCAAATTAAAGAAGCTGCCATTCATTTGATTAGCTGTCACGTGACATCTTTTGTTCTAGTTTTGGTCGCCTAAATTTGTATTTTCAGATTTTACATTAGCGAATGGAAACATTTGGACGTGGCCTTTAAAGTAAACAAACCAACTCTGTTGTTTGACATGTTGCGTAATGCATACGTTGCCGTCAGAAGCCTCACATCAAACAAAACCAAATAAGACCATGTGGGCGTGTGATCCTCTGAGAGCAGAACATTTAATTAAATATCAAAAGTGAAACAATCTGTTTTGACGCGAATCCCTGAGGATCTTGAGTAATGTTCATAAAATCTGTTATGTTTCCACAAAATGGATCACCGCTTCAAAGTAAAAAAATATGTCTGTCAGAAGCGAAGAAGAGAGTTTCTTTAATAAATGCCGGTCGAGTTTTTCTAACACTCAAAGTGTGAGACTTTGCCACACAACAAAAGACTTGATTTATTTTTGCTATGCATCTTTAAGTTAAACATTTATTGCCTTGTACATATTTATTTCAAGGTTCTTTTTTTATGTTTTGCTAATCTGAAGACAAATGTTTTTGTGTGCTTTTAAAGAAAGAACATGTACGCCGGAGGAGAGGCTCCTCAGATGAACGGGGACACCCCCCATGATACGGGACATGGAGGCGGAGGAGCAGGAGGAGGGGGGCACCAAGTGGGAGAGGAGCTGCAGTGCACAAAAAAGTAATTCAAATTTTTCATACCATTGTGAAATCGTTATAAGTGGCGAGACAAGTTCAAATAAGAACGACAGGAGCTGACACCTTAAAAAAAAAAAAGAAGCTTGGTATGTTTTGGAATTTTCTTGTGAAACGTTTTTGACAGATGAGTGTATTAGCATCATTTTTTATAATCCTGATTGTCTCCAATTGCTGTCAGGAGGACACACGTCTGGAGTCAAATGAAAGTCTTTCAGCCTTTGTTCTCCAGTAAATTTTTCAGTGAGGAACAGAACAATGGACGCACTTCACAGCTGAATAACCTTATTGTGTTTCTTTTGTTCAGAGCATTCCCCTTCTTATGAAACTCTGACAGAAACATATCCAGGCCGATCTTTATCACACCTTGTGCACCTCCAATTTCTATGATCAAACTGAGCTGTCATGTGAAGCTGACCAACTCCAACAGCTCTCTCTGTCTTTTTAAGGTTTTGCGGAGGTCTTATCCTGGACGTGAAGCGAAAGCTGCCTTTTTTCGCCAGCGACTTCTACGACGCCCTCCACATTCAGTCTCTGTCTGCCATCCTGTTCATCTATCTGGGCACGGTCACCAACGCAATCACGTTTGGAGGTTTGCTCGGAGACGCTACAGACAACATGCAGGTAGCCTTACTCGTCAAAATGCCTTTGTTTGATTAAGGAAGCAAGGAGGAAATGAGGACAATGTATAAAGTGCAGTACCTGGGCGGCCGGATAGGTTACCTGTTAACTTTAAGTCATTTAAACAATCCCAAGTTTTGACGCGGAGTCGGTGGACGCTGAGTTGGCATCGGCCGTCAGCTGAGCTCATCGTTCCGTCATCGCTCCTCGTGTTAAACCAATTTTGTCTCTTCAGCTGCTAAGCCATGCTAATTTAAGGCTTAGAAGCTCATTATAAATCCATTTGCTGAACCAAACTGCGGATTCCTTTCAGGAATTTCTACCTTATCTATAATGGCAGGCAGTGTTGGCCGCCGTCATCCACATGCACCTGTTAGGTGACGGCCTGTCTGGCGGGGACCGTACTTGCGTTGGTTGGCCTCTGCTGTGATGGACACATGCAGAGAGCATCGGCCGTGTGCGGGGGATTTGCCAGAGCTGTAAATAACCACAGATCCAGATTACTCAGCCATTGTCGCCTCAGCATGGGTGTTAAATGAACCCCCCCCCCCCTTCAATCCTGGACTTCATCACTGTTCCGCAATCCTGTTTTCTAATTTGGGTAAAGAGGGAATCCCTGCCCTGGGATAGCCTTTCTTAGTCATTGCTTCAGAGGTAGAATTCTGCTGTTCATTGTTCTCCTCAACATTATGCTGTAAACTAATAAACATGTAATGTGTCCACCCCAATTTATGCTATCTCCAAGAAGTGTCATCTGCATAAGAACAAATTTAGCGTCGACTTGTGATGGTAAAGCTGTACAATACTTGTGATAAAATGCGTTTCTGGTACATTTATAGTCATACTTTGCTTCAATTCTTCACTCTGTCACCTCGGTGAAAACAATCTTAACTTGTTTTTGATGTGCGCCGCAGGGAGTGTTGGAAAGTTTCCTCGGTACGGCGCTGTCAGGAGCAGTGTTCTGCCTGCTAGCTGGTCAGCCCCTGACTATCCTCAGTAGCACGGGCCCGGTGCTTGTGTTTGAAAGACTTCTCTTCAATTTCAGCAAGTGAGTACCACCCAGTAAACCCTAGACTGGATAGTCGTCATGCGAACATGATGTAAAGAATAAAGACGAGAGGGAAATTCGACTGAAAATCCAGAGCAGCAGCTTTCAAGAAATTCTCCTCTATGGTATATGAAACTATCAACACGTAGAGCACGGCTTAAGCTTTGCATCGGATGTTTCTTTTTTTTTTTTTTAGATTGCTGCAAGTGGGCCGATAGTTCCTGCTGTAAATCTCTTGGCACTTATAGATTGTTCGCAGAACGGTTTGACTGTTTGCTTCCTGTTCTGATTGATTAGACAAGAACAGCGTCAAACCTTCTTATTTAGAACACGATGTTGGGCACGCTGTAAAAAAAAAACAAAACAAAAAAAAAAAAAACACTGGTTCCTGTGATAGCGCTGAACTCAGCAGCATTCAGATGAGGGATCTTCCCTCACACGATGATAAAAATTGTACGTACAGAATCATTTCACAATCACTAAATACTGTGCAATTCTGACGACTCTCTCTTGGCTCTGCTCTAAGCCCCTCAGTCGGTCTTCTAGCATTACCAGACAACATGCTGACTCTGTTCCGTTATCAATAATTCACTCTCATTTATTTTTACGCTGTGAGTGGAGAATGTTGTGGGTGTCTGTGCCCTGCAAGCAGTTTCGGCGTTGGTAGCAGCTGCTAGGCTGCACACAAACGTTTCATGCCCTGCGCCACAGATGCTAAATAGATAAAAGCATGTGGTGCAGTTGCATGTGGAGCCCTTTAATTTAGGGTTTTGCTTTCTCTATCAAAGAGCTGTCATGGACCTGATATGAGATTATCATAATAACATGATACTTAACCATGAAGGTATTTACAGAGATATATTTAACAAAAATGTTCATTACTTTTATTTAAAGCAGAAAAATGGCAGTTATTCCTACTGCTGCTTAAACAACATGACATCAGCTACAACAGGTGCATCTAAAATCTTTGACTTGGAAATGGATATTAATAGAATAGCATCTGTCAAAAGCAGGACGTTGGAGATTATTTCAAAACTTCTAAAATTGTAACACAAGTCCAAGAAGCTAACACTAGCTTGTTAGTCAGCTAACATTAGCTTGTATACTGCAGCTAATGCTGCGTGGAGTTTGCTTAAAAGTAATATTGTATTGTATCACGAGAGCTTTTGTTTACCGAGTTTGTGTTAAAAATCTGAACTCTCAGAGGCATAGCGGTTTTTTTTAAGTTGCCACTTTCACTGAAACTACTTTGTTTTTTTTGTCCCACCCCCATCCGCACTCAGAGACAATGGTTTCGACTACCTCGAGTTTCGGCTGTGGATCGGCCTGTGGTCTGGTTTGTTCTGCTTGGTGCTGGTCGCCACGGATGCAAGCTTCCTGGTGCAGTACTTCACACGCTTCACAGAGGAAGGCTTCTCTGCGCTTATCAGCTTCATCTTCATCTATGACGCATTCAAGAAGATGATAAAGCTGGCCCAGCACAACCCCATCAACTCGGAGTTCAATCACAACCTCATCACTCAGTACGACTGCCGCTGCGTACCGGGTGCGTATCCCGCAGCTTGACAGACCAAACCCGGTCACCGTGGTGCTGATTGATGTGGCTGAATTTGTCACGGTGTCGGGACTTTTGTGTTATTTACACGTCTGCGTTGGAAATAACAAATGACACTCCTGCTGACTTTCCCATCCTATATATCAGATTTAAACTGACAAAGAGCGATTCAGCCGACATCAAAAGCATTCCCGCTTCACTGATTAGATATCATTGTTCCTTTTTTTTTTTCCTTTTTCCTTCTAGGTAATTCATCAACACTCCTTGATACTTCTGCCTGGACAAACCGTACTGATCTGGTATGTGGTGTCCTTGTCCTTAAAAACACAAAACTGAGCGGTGGGAACAGCCTGGATTCAGGGATCGGTTTTTCAAACTTATTCTCAACCAACTCTTTGTTTACTCCCGGCCTCTCCAGCAGGAGAACGCCACCTGGGCGTCCCTGACCCAGCATCAGTGTAAGGAGTTTGGAGGGCTGCTGGTCGGAAAGGCCTGTGACTATGTGCCTGACATTACCCTGATGTCCTTCATCCTGTTCCTTGGGACCTACACCTGCTCCATGGCTCTGAAGAAGTTCAAGACAAGTAGATTCTTCCCCACAACAGTGAGTGATGACCAATAGCTCAAGAACTGACGAAGGTTTAGAGTGACCTTTGATTAGTAATCGGTGGAACATTTTCAGCTATTTTTCTTCTTAAAATAAACCCTCTAACCTACAGTGATGTTGTCCCCTGTCTAGGTGAGGAAGCTCATCAGTGACTTTGCCATCATCTTGACCATTCTTCTCTTCTGTGGCGTTGACGCCTTGGTCGGTGTGGACACTCCAAAGCTCATAGTGCCTAGTGAATTTAAGGTAATCGCTACACATTTCATATACACATAGATGCTTGGTTTTCAATGTGGGCTTGACGTCTTGGTGCTGGATATGCTTTAGACCAGGGTTGTTAAAACTTTCAGATACATGGGCCAAAATCGTCAAGTCAAAATGACTTTAGGGCCAAAAAATATTATTTTATTAACTCAACAATAAACTAAGCATGTGATTTTTTTTTTTTTTAAATTTCTTTTTAGTTAAGCAAATAAAGTTGTCAGATTTGTTTTTGGAAAGGGGGTGTGGATATTATTATTGCTTCAAAAATTTAGCTGTATTTAAAAAATGTTTTGCAAATTTTCTACGTATCAACTGGAAAACTATAACCTTTAGTCATTTTTGAGCCATAAAATCAACATCTAAGTTGCAGTTTATTTGAAAACTCTTGGTGTTTTAATCCATGTTAAACACATTAATTAGAAGCAGATTTGGGTGCATCAAACTCAGCTTTTGAGTAAAAATGGACGGATGTGGTGCTTGCTTGCAAGAGAACGCAATGAGAGTGGTCATTGAAAGACCAGTGATTGTTTTATTGCCAACATGTATTTTTTTTATTGTGACAAAATCTGACTTTGTCTGCGATAATTTTGCCCCATCTAAAAATGGAATAGTCTCCGACACCTGTGCTGGGTTGGCCAACATGGCGTTCTTGAACTGAAGTCAGTCTGGGGGCCTCCTCGCCCCCTCCACCTTAGACAAAGGCCGGTGCTGTGGTGAGCAGAGTGCTGTTTCCTTAGATTACACCGTTAATGATCCATGTTTCTGCAAGAAATCCTCCCTATTTCCTTAAAGTCCCCTGCTCAATGCGCTCTTTGTAGTTTGCTCAGTTGGACACATATTACCTTGAAACTAAGACACAGGCATGCTTGGAGATTTCTGAGCTCAAATGTTGGACGGCTGGCTGGCAGGCCTCCCTTTCGGTGGAGGAGTGGGCAAAAGGTGATTACAGGTGATGTGAGAACCGACGCTCTTCTCGTTGCGAGCACAGAGGCGGCTTTCTTTGCACATATTAATGCACAAGTAATCGAAACCTACGGAGCGTTTGGGTACCAGCTTCCTTAATTTCATGCTTCGGATGTTAGCCATGTTCTTGCACGTGGATTGTCCAGCAGAAGTATTGACCAATACAACTAATGCTTTTTTCCCCCTTTATTTTTCTTTATTCAGCCCACAAGTCCAGCACGGGGCTGGTTTATTCCTCCTTTTGGAGGAAACCCCTGGTGGGTGTACCTGGCAGCTGCACTTCCTGCCCTCTTGGTCACGATTCTGATCTTCATGGATCAGCAGATCACTGCGGTGATTGTGAACAGGAAAGAACACAAGCTAAAGGTAGGCAGTTCACCTGAACGTTGTCAAATGTACGAAGAAAATCTTTATGTCTGTCATACATCAGTAATCACATTTATTTTAAGGAAAATTAAACATTTTGACCTTGTAAAGTACTGCAGTGACAAAAGGTTAATTTTTGAACAACTAACTTAAGAAATATTCTGGAGCTGTATGTGGTCACTACTTTTAAATTACATTGGAAAAAAGATGGTGAAGACAAAGAGCTCAATAATAAATGAGGTGTTTAAGTACATGGGGGAGAAATGACTCTTTTTTTTTTTATTATTTAAGCTAGTTTTCATTCATTCACAAAGGCGGGTAATGTAGAGAATAAAATCATTAACTTCTGGCTCGTTATATTCTCTTGTGCTCCTGGATTCAATGATTCCATTCGTGGAAACAAAAGCCACACAGAGATGACAGTCAACGCTCCACGTCATACATTTTCAGAGTTTATTCTAACATTTAAAAGTATAACATGACATCAACAACACAGACACTTCAAACAGACTAAAACAGACATTCATTTACTTGAGAGAAATAGAAAAGAAGAACAAAGAAAGAAAGAATGGCAAAGACGTCTTTGGAGAGTTGCAAAAGCAAATGTGGTTTGTTCCTCGCGTGCACAAATTTTTATAGTAAAGGCGTATTCTTCTTTTTAATTTATTCAAATAAGGCATATCTTTGCTCATCCAACCAGGAGCTGTCACAGACCCCCTTTAAAGTTAGAAACTCCCTGCAATTTGCTTTCAAGATCAAACACCAGTTATCACCTTTATCTAAACAAAGTGGAAGCAGAGCTTCTCCTCCACTGGTCTGAACTCATGTTGTTTTATGGCTCATCACAGATCAGTGTGAAAGCTGGAACTTCTCCTGATTGTTTCCCACACAGACAAAAAGCCAGTTCAAAAGATTCAGCAGGTAATCTGCTATAGCTACAGGTAACATAAAGATTAGTCCAAACACTGTATTTAGGCTATTTCAATCAAGACATGTTAAGTTTCAAAACTAGCATATTTTACATTTATTTTCTTAACAGTAGATACAATACAACACAAAAATATCCACAGCTGTTTAAGCTTTTTCCATACGTTATGTGAAAGGCCAACTCATTTAGTCAGTAGTGCCAGGCATTTCATATTTTTACTCAATTAAAAGTAAAAAGTAGTCATCGGATTTAAAAAAAAAAAAAGGTCTTTGGTTAAAAGGCAACTCAAGTATCGAGTAACTGATCAAAACTTTGATCACTTAATATATTTTTTTTAAATGACGTCACTAGATAAACCAAAACCTAAAGTTATGTGGAAATGTTGGTATTTTAAAGACCAAAATAAAAATAATTCCTATAAATAACATAACTACAAAACAACCAAGTCCAGCAAAAGAAAAAAACATTTCCCCCCAAATGTTTTATTTCAATATAAAACACACAATGCAGGTGTGTGAATCTTTGGTTAAAATAAGCTTGTTTTTAATTCAACAAAGTCCCTCGTAGTGGTCAGAGTATCCAGAAATCCTTCTGTAGTAAGAGTAGTGATGCTTCATAGTAGGATTATTCAAGGAAATTTAAAAGGTACATCAAAGTAAAAAGTTACATCTACTCCAGTAGATGCATCCATCATAACCCTATCAAACCCGTTGTCCTCTCTCTGTTTGTGCTCAGAAAGGGGCCGGTTATCACCTGGACCTGTTCTGGGTGGCCGTCCTGATGATTCTCTGCTCCTTCATGGGGTTGCCATGGTACGTAGCTGCTACCGTCATCTCCATCGCCCACATCGACTCTCTGAAAATGGAGACCCAGACCTCTGCCCCCGGAGAGCAGCCCAAGTTCCTGGGTGTCAGGTGAGTTGTTGCTTCATTTTTATTTATGTCTTCTATCATATTTACGGCCCTTTTTTTCACGTGTTTTCAAGTATTAGTGAGAAGTTCTTATCAGTTTCCATGACGTCGTCGTCGGTCTATAGCTGATGACAGAAATTTCCATAACATTGTTTTTATGAACTTTTACGTGCTAAGAACCCATCATAAAGCTTCAGATGTCAGAGTCCTTGGATGTGAAAACTTTAAGGCTTTACAAATGACGCTGATTTTCCTATTTCTCTCCCCCCCCCCCATCCAGGGAACAAAGAGTCACTGGCATCTTTGTGTTCCTCCTGACAGGACTCTCCGTCTTCATGGCTCCTATCCTGAAGGTATTCCGTCCAGCTCCTAATTCCTCCATGGAAACGCGGATTACAGTCCGTCCCTTTTGGACGAGCTCTCGTCACTTGTCTTTATTTTTTAAAAATCATTTAAAATCTTCCGCTCATCCGATTAGAAGCCCCTGTACCTGAACTAATTCGATGTGAAATTCATCAGGACTTTAAGCTCCAGTTGGATAAGAGTGTAACGTTTCCATTCCCTCATTAAGCTGGGAAAGAACCTGAGCGGAGGCTGTTGTTGGAGCTGCTGCGCCCCCTGGTGGCGCAGCAGCCAGGCGTGGAAAAGTAGTTTCCCCTCAAGCTGTTGTCTAATCTGTTATCTGTGAGCTACTTTAAACTAGCTGGAGCGTTAACACACAAAACTATTCTGTTTTCTTATTTATAATTTAACTTTAGCTGCTGATACTACATTCATATGCATGTATAAAATGGATATTGTTTTTGCTTTGTTGTCTGCAGTTCATCCCGATGCCTGTTCTCTATGGTGTGTTCCTCTATATGGGCGTGGCGTCTCTCAATGGTGTCCAGGTGAGTTGCTCCACTCTAACTAGCATTGGTGCTTAGCTTATACTTTACAGTGCCTTTTTCATAGCCCTCTGTACGTCTCACATTTGATGTTGCAATAATAAACTTCACAGTTGCTCGTTGAGATTTTGTGCAGCAAGCCATCATTAAGTGGATAGTTGTGAACATTTCTTTTTGTTACAAAATCTACAAAAGAAAAAAGAATTATCTAAGGAGGAAACTGCATTTGAATTGAATACAAAATAAATTTGTGTGCCAGGATGTGCTGAACACAAATGCACAAAGCCACACTTTTCAGAATCGTGTTATTATTTAGAAAAACTCAAATCATTTTCTTTTCACAGTTATGCAAATACTCTGTTTTGGGCTGTCATACATTTCCCCCCCCCTCTTCAAAAATGCTTCCAATTACATTCAGTGTAGTTACAATGGAAAGAGGAGTTTATATTAGTATTGGTAGGCACTAGGTATCGTCATAGCAACACATGTACATAACCTGAAGAGAGCCAAACTATTGAATGAGTAACTATAAACCTTAATTGTATATTTGTGGCATATACAGTAAATACTGTTGTACCTTCAGTATCACCTGTTCATTCTTTAAATCACTGATCAAAAGTTGGGTAATGTAGTCAGAACTGAAACCAAACAGCCGAACAGAGATTTGTGATGGGCTGGCCCTCGTTTTGTAAAATGTCAGACTTGTTCTCTGTTGCTTTTTACTTCCAGTAAGACCAGTTAAGAACCAGTTCTCAGGCGCCAGCCTTTCTCTGAAAGCTTGTGTGGAAACCCCCCCCACAACAGAAGTACTGATTTCTTTTCATTTCACTTTTCTTCATCTCATTGTCTGAAAACCCCGACAGTTCATGGACCGTCTGCAGCTGCTCCTCATGCCAGCCAAGCACCAGCCGGACCTCATCTACCTGCGCCACGTCCCCCAGAGACGCATCCACCTCTTCACCTTCATCCAGGTCCTGTGCTTGGCTCTGCTCTGGATCCTCAAGTCCACTGTGGCCGCCATCATTTTCCCCGTCATGGTGAGGATTGCCTGGCGTGTAGCCGAGTGAAAACTGAAGCGCAAAGGACAGGGCCGGACCGTGTGTCTGATAAACGTACCACGAGAAAAACGTGCTACATCGGCTGACATCGATTAAATGTCAATATCAGTAATTGTTTATTTTTTGTTTTAAATATCTGAAATACTACCAAACTAGTAGCGTGGCCTTTCCTGTTTTAGCCACGGTTTTCCATGCCATTGTACATTTTAAGCCGTTACGAGGCACATTGGCAAAAACTAAAATTGTTGCCTTGCACATTACTCTGCAGGTTGTTACTAGGTAACCAAAGAGTGAGTTAGTTGTTGCCACCAATCTAATCATGAGACATTAAGCCGCTAAAGCCTTTCCTCTGCTACATCTTCAGAAATGCTGCGCAGTTCTGAATAGGACTTCAGTAAATATCCTAAACACTGAATATTCCATAAGATGTATATATCGACCGATACTGACAATGCGTTTATCGCAATACGTATTGCTATGGATTGATAAATTCTCCAACCTTCTGTTGAGAATGATTTCCCTGCGCTTCCGTTCGCAGATTTTGGCGTTGGTTGCCGTACGAAAGGCCATGGACTACGTGTTCTCCCAGCACGACCTCAGCTACCTGGACGACGTGATCCCGGAGAAGGACAAGAAAAAGAAGGAGGACGAGAAGAAGAAGAAAAACAAGAAGAAGGGAAGCATTGACAGTGAAATTGACTACGTAAGTAGCCGTCAGTGGGACAAATGGGAGACAAATGGCACTTTTTCTCGACTCCAGTGTTGTTGTGACGTGTCAGAAAGTAGCTCTCCAGCAGTTAATGTTGTCCCTCCATCCTCCCACAGTCCGACTACCCCTACAATGAAAATATCCCCTCTATAAAAATCTCTATGGAGATGATGGAACAGGAGCCCATGTTGGGGGATAAATCTTTGGATAGTGAGTACTACTGGCCAGGGTTTGCTTCGCTCCTGCTAAGAGAGCTGCTCAGACTTTGCTTCTCGAAGCTTCTTCTCCTCACCCTTTAGCTCTGACTCTGACTTCCTGCCCAGCTCAATCCGTTAGCCGATAGGTTCGTGTTGGAACCCTAAGAAAATAATAATAAAAATAAAGCTTTGCATTGCTTGCTTGCTTTTTTTTTTCCTTCTCCAGTTTTTGCTTCTGCAGCCTAATTTGAAATTTAGGATTTTGACAAAACATTGTTGCTGTTTTTTCCCCCCCTCAGGAGATTCACCGCAAACTTTCCTTAACCCCCATTCACCGTGCTGAACACTACTTTGGCTCCCCCACTGTGTAAGTGAGTACCATCCTCCTTTTGCACAGCTGTTCTATATATTTTTTACAATTATAAAAAAGATTCACTTGTAATTAGAACCTCTGAGTTAACAAAAGTAGGGCCGCAACTAGCGTTTTCTTAACTATTAATTAATCTACCTAACAATTATTCTGACGATTAATCAAATAAGTAAAATGGTAGATTCTACAGATTTTTAAAGATTTTTTTTTCATGCAATATTAAAAATACATTGAAATTCAATTTCTTTTTTAAAATAAGAAAATATTTTTATTATGAAAAATGTGCCTAAAGCTAAAACTAATGTATTTTTAACAACATGTGAAAAGCTCAGACATTTGTGCTTGAAAAGGCCACAGTGATCTGTTGATTTTTTTTTTTTATTTATTTATTTTTTTTATTGACTGGTTAATAATTGGATATTAAATTATACTTATAGGAGGGTTTTTTTTATACAGAATTTGAAACATTTGAAATTAAAACTATACCACTAGATGGGTTCTGGGTTGAATGTATTTCTTTTTTTTTTTATCTTAACTGCAAAATGTGTAGATTTTTTTCCCTACAATTTTAGCTTAATTTCTACTCTGAGTGTGTTGTTCTTTTAGCAAATGGCAATTTTTAAATGTGTATACTCCAGTTAACGATTAATCTATTACTGACTAAGTTGACGATTCTTTCAACAACTGAATAATCACGATTAATCTGATTAGTCGTTTCAACCCTAAGCAAAAGTTTGCAAAAGTATCACTGCAGACTCCCAATTCAGCTCAGTTCTGGACTTTGACTGGACTCAAAAACGAGAGTTTATTGAGATGTGGCAGAGTAATCAGGGCTGAATCCAGAAGCTAACTAGGCATTTTTGTAGATAAATATGTTTTAGTTTAGAAGAAATAAAACGCATTTATGGTCACAAAATGCGACGAAATCTGAGGCGATGTGAAGGCGGCGAGACGCTTCATGTCACTTTATTTTTGTGTCTTTCTCTCAGTTTCGGCTGCGGTTCACACGGCTCGCCTCGGATTCGGATCGACCGGGAGGACAACAGCCTCCTCGGCAGGAAGAGCTCTGAAACTGAACTGTGAAAGAAATCTGTACACAAACAGCACAACACTGCAAACGTCCTCTTATTTTATTTGAACTTTTATTTTATTACCACAGTGCCGATCCGTAGCGGTTATTTCTACGACAGTTCACACGAGGATTTCAATCCAAATAGCTGGAAGTATTTCGTCTTAACACTTTTGGTGGTACTGAGTTTTCAGCGTCGTCGGCTGGAAAACTAGCAGATCGTCACCGGACTTCACTTTGGAAAGTATGTGTTAATTAATTTATTAAACATAACGTTTGTAGACATCAACAGAGGTCCTGGAAGCAATAGCAATTATATGATTTGCTAAAGTCAATTACTCTGTACATACCAATACCCAAAGTTTTAATTTTTTTTATTATTATTGTTGTTATGAAACACTTGCATGCAAGTTTCTTGTTTTAGAAAGAAATCTTCACCTGAACGTCGCTAGGATCCACGTCTTCCTTTTACATGTTGTGAACAAAACGGTCTACACAAACTCATCTATGCAAAAGCCACAAGCCGACTTATAAACATTTTAACGGATTTGTTCCAACAAATTAAAAAAAAAAATAAATAAATAAAGATAGCAGCTTCGTCTCAGTATCAACACAGGTTTCATCTTCATTTTTTCCCCCAGCCTCATTTTCCTTTTTCTATATATTTATTGTTGTATTTAAACTCACAGTAAAATAGCTTGCTGGTTGGATTTTATGAAAGAGATGGAAATAGTTTTGGTTTTTTTTCACTTTGTTTTCTTGGTGGTCTGCGTCCACTCAGCTGTTGTTCCCCTGTTTACAGAGTCCAGGATGTTTGAAACCCTCACGTAGCTCTACCTCTTCTTCTCTTTAGGTGCCAGACATGTTTGTTTTTTTTTGTTTTTTTTTAATGATTGAAATGTGTCTATTGTGCAATGATTTCTGATCAAACACTAATCTGATTTATTCCGTATCCCCTTAATTTGGCACTGTATAAATGTCAGATTCATTTTGCGACATATTATTACTGTTATTATTGTGTTTTTTTAATCATTGTAAAAAGTGAAATAGCAGATATGTGAAAAGGTAAATCCACCTGATTTAAAAACAACAGCATAGTACTTTGATGTTTGCATTTGAACAACTGAACATGGCATTAATATTAATATACGGCAACTCGTCCTTTTGATGATATTTCAAGCACTGAAAGTCGAGCAGAAAAAAAAGGATCCATCTCGTCTCATGACTTCAGTGTGCTGCTGGCGCGCGAGACAATCGATTCTTTTATTAGGTAGCTTTTATTTTACAATGTGATCTTATACAGAGGCTGATGATTTGATTAATATTTAATCTTTAAATACTTTTTAGCTTGTAGTCTTTTTTTTTTAAATCATGGAAATCCAAATTCAGACCGGTTACTGCTTCATTGTCTTTTGGAGTAAAAAGTCAGAAAAGATGCATAAAGTGCTGCAAAATGTGTTTGCCTGTTCTATTTTTTTCTACGTTTTTGCTATTTGGCCACATGAAAATGTGAAAGATCATCTAATGAAATACACAAAGAAAATCTCAGTGAGCAAAACCAGCAATCTTCTGTCTTTTTTTCATTTATTGGAGAAAAACCTGTACAAATCAGGCCAACATTATATGGAAATAATCGATCCCACTGAAATTCCTTGACATTTTAGTGGAAAGTCTGGACTTCCACTGGGTGAGTGTTTCAGATGTTCGCTGTCCTGCTGCATAACCCAACTTTACTTGATCTGAAGGTCACAAACTGATGAGCAGAATTTTTGGTTTTGTGAATTACTAAACGTTGTTCAGATCTTGAAGTTGCATTTTCTTTTTCTTCTTTTTAAATGCTCTTAACAGCAGAAATATCTTCTAAGTTCCACTTGTGTTTCAGTCGCAGAATATTTTCCTAAAAGCCTTAGGGTTGAACAAAATAGTTTTTGGAAAAAATGTGACATTGCCCTTTCTGTTTTGTTTGTTTGTTGTTGTTTGCCAGTGAATTCTCCCATGGTGGCTGTTTTGACCCAATGTCTTTGTTGTCTTTAAGTCAGGAACCCTGAGGCTTGACTTAGTTTAGGACTTGTTCTGTTTTTTTCCCTCTGACTTCTTTGCTGAATTTTTAACAAACTGGAGTATTAAAAATGCATCCAAATCGCAGCTAATTCACCCTTTTCACATGGGGTTGGTTCCTCTTAAAACTAGATTGATGATCTGAAACATGCGACTGAAAAGCCAAAAGTAAAGAAATACCTAATTTTGGACAAATGCTTATCGCAGCACTGTCTTCCAATTTTCATTTAGCGAATACATTTCCAATGTTCCTGCTCAATCGAGCTCTTCACCGGTACCAAACTGATTTATACAAGATTGATATATAGATATATACAATATCCATCCAAATCATTTGAGCTGTGTAAACATATTTATTACTTTGAACATTGCAATATTCTCATGCACACTATTTTGTCACTCATTTGTCTTGCTAAATGGCTCTGATTCATCTCTCACAGTATGTTGTTTTTTTCTTAACGTTGCATTTTGTTTCCGTACTCTGTACATCTTGAAACACCGTCCTCTCTCGTTCTGACTGTTATATTTATCGTCTTGTGACACTGAAGTCAATTTTATACCACGCATCGTATGTGCTAAACTGTCAGGCTACTCCAACGGAATTAAAGTGTCGGTGTTTTTCCATGAGGTAGTGTTTTAAATGAGAGCAATAAAACAATCCAAATGATTTTTAAATGTGTTGTCATCTTTTTTTTATTTTTTATATATATATATACTGTATATATATATCAGAAACGATTTGCATTCAAATTTAGTAATAACCCGGCCGCCTCTATTTAAATGGCGACATAGTTTCTAATAAGACTCTTTTGTCAGATTAAAAGTACTTGTTGAAAATAACATAATCAAGAATTAAACACTTTTAATTAAGCTCTCATATCTGTATTAGAACCTTTTTTAATTGGTGTGACGTCATATTATAATCTAAGAAATTAAATATTTTTATTCGCTGTTGTAAAAAAAACAATCTTAATTAGCTGAAGTGTGTGCTTGGAAACATTTGTGAAATGTTTTTCAAAGTGTTCATACAATAATAATTTTAATCCACTGAGAAGCATCTGCATAAATCCACATTTTTCAGTAAGTACAAAAACAAAAGACGGGAAAAATATGTGTGAAAGGATATTCTTACTTTTAACGGAATTAAATATGTATTTCCTCAAAGTCAAATGTTCTGTGTTATAATGCTATTTAAGTTATTGATGCCAGTGACGAAGTGACAACCAGCCTCATATAACCTAGAAAATTTTTGTTTTTCTAAAAGAATAAAAAACATTTCTAAACATTGCATGACACATAATCATATCATCAACCTTTTATACAGCTTTAGAAACAAGTTTCATCAGCTTGCATCACTGGCTGGATTTTCAGGACTGACAGCTGGAGCTGATGATTGCTAACATTTAGCAAACTATTGGGATGTAACCCTTAAAATGTCTGTGTGTCTCTATATGTCTGGACTTTTTGTCATGTTTCTCATTGTTTTATGGAAAATGGTCAGGTCAGCCAACATTCATTAGTTTAAATCAAACGGCCCAATCAAATCCCTGTGATTAAACACCATGTCACATTTCTTATCTTATACAGTATATGCTGGAAATTTTCAGTGAAAAAAAACCTTCTCATTGCCTAACATTTTGAGGGCCATCACGCCATTTCAAATTGTGTAGTGCCCACATGTAGCAAACCTATTTCTGTTTCTAATTTAGCAAAATGACACACTCATGTTTTCACAACATACTTCCTGGAAATAATAAAAAAAGATGTAAAGGATTTCAAATTTTAGATTTTTTTGATTATTTGCATTTAGTTTTAAATTGATTTCTTAAATTCTTAAAAAAATATGTCTGTTATCTTTTCATTCTTATATTTCTATCCAATAAGACACAAGCACCTTCATTGTACACAACAGCAGGACAAGGTCTCTGCATTTGTTTTTTTTTATTTTAAAATTCAAAATTTGACTGATATTAGCCATCTCCATCCATTTTTAATGTATGAATAAAATTTCAATCTAAATTTAAGACTATTTTGACTATGGTTATGTTTTAAACACAAGAATGACAGACTGCAAGAAGGAGGATGGATGGATGGAAGGTGGATTTGTGGAAGAATACAACTTTAATATAATATGGAACAAAGAATGAAAAAAAACTTTTGTTTTTTAGTTTTTTTCTTCTTTTTTTGAGTAGACCTGAAAAATCTGCTCTGCTAATGCTGCTATGACATTTGTTTCTTTTCCCAAACTGTTGGTCCATCAAAATTTCCCCTTTTTCACAAAACAACACTTCATACAAATGTAGCTGTCAGTCTCCTCTCCACACAGCTCCTAGTGAATCAGCGCTGAAGGCCTTTTGACACGTTAATTACTCGTTCTGTCTTTCATGGTAACATGAGCAGGCCTGTCACAAACCCAACTCTGATCTGAATTTTCATCATCCCCACAAATGTCCTCCTGAGCTTGAAGCAGCCTGATCAGGTGTCGCCTCTACAGCTCCGCATACATCCCCTCATGCTTTACCCATTTTCAACTATTTTCAAGTACAGTCTGTTTAATAAACCTCAAACCAAAACACATAGCTTGTGTTTTGTCAAAGCTTCCTCGTTCTGATCCAAGCTGTGTTCTCAGAACACAGCTGGACGCCGTGTGCCATGGCATCAAAAGTCTGCTCTGGCATTTCCAAAGATTGTCTTTTTGGATCCGTCTGTTCTGGTGGATGGATCAGCGCAGACTGAAGAGGGAAGGAATTGATCCGGATCCAAAAAAAAAAAAAGAGTCATATTTCTCCATCACCCGTTTGCCTACTAACTCGACGCCAGAGACGCAGATGTCTGAGGCGGTCAGGACAGCCAGTCTTTCATCCGCTGCTGGCAGGAGTGTCTCTGAGTTCACATGAAGCTCTCTGAAGATCTAATTCTCCCAGCCCTTACTTACACCACCCAACACGCCTCTTCCCCTCCTGCCCACCACGAACGCATCCCGTCTCCTCTCTGTCATTTATAAGTGCTACAGCAGTCTGTGTCTGGCAGATGCACAGGATCCCACCAAGGGATGAAAGCGCCGCAGCTCTCCGGCTCTGAACAAGGGGGATTCCTGTGAAATGGATTTCAACCGTCTGTGAGAAGGAAAGAGAAACAGAGAGAGGAAAAAACTAAATACTGCTTCCTTTAAGGTAAGACTATAGATTTTTTTTAACGTTGTCTGCTGTAATTTGTTTCAGAAATTTCAAAGATATTTATAGGCAAAATGAACAGTACTTTTTTTTGTATCTTTGAATTCAATACAATTTTTTGTGTTTGTTTTAGGATAATTTAGGAATGTGATTCATTGCTGGCAATGTTGTTGCTACATAAACAAATCAGACACATAATGTTAGACTGCCGACCTTTATTTGTGCAGAATTTGAATCATACAGTAAGATCTGATCTGATTTTTTTTCCCCCGTCCCTCAGATTTTTTCTGTTTGTGCCTTTGATCGCACGGAAATGTCTCAGCTGATCAAACACATTTTACCATCATGTGAATATAACCTGAAGAAACACGTGATGCAATTTTCAAATGATTTCACTGAAATGTATCCAAACCTTCCAGAGCAAATTGCTCCCTTGGTCTTATAGCTGCTAGTTGCAGCCTTGGCATCAACAACTCATCAAGTGTTTACAGTAAGTCTTAACAAACCTTTTGTTTTGCCTTGGGGAGGATTGTTTTGCCTGCTCTTCTTTGCATAATTGGTTCAGTTCAGTTTCATTGGAGAGTTTTTGACCTTTAACTGTCTGGTCAACTTCTCCAAGTCCAGAATCTGGCTGCGTTTCCAATACAAATATACGCAAAACTTTGTCAAAATTTCACTAATGTTGGAAACCCCCCTCCACAATTTCGCAATTGCAATGTTTTAGTTAAATAAACACAATTAAAAGCAAAGGTTAGTAAGTTTGTTCATGTGTTGGTCATTGTAAAACTCGCCGCACCGTCGTCCTCCATCTACTTCCTGTTGTCCTCTTCGTCTTTTTACCCCAAGTAGTAAGATCTGATTGTTGATCACATGACATCTTTGGTTAAAGAAAGTATTCTCGATGCAGTTTTTCAGATCACAGTTGTAATACAGTCAAAAATACACCTTAGCACAAAAAACCTTTTATTGAAAAGCTTTTTTTTCTCTCTCGAAATTGCTGTTAGTAGCTACAGTATTTTGCTTGCAGTATGAAGCAAAATTTCTTTTTGTAATTCCAATTTGCGCAATGAAAACGCAGCTCCTAACACGCTCACTCCAAATCCAACACCTCATGCCTTTTAAGCAATTTGTTGCCGTGGATGGTATTGCTGTCTAGCCTGAGCGCTCTTGGGCTTAAGGTCACAGTCGTATGTGTTGACATTTTCCTTCAGGGTTTGATGGTTGAGAGCAGAACTTGTGGCTCCATTGTCCAGGTCCTGAAACATTAAATGACAACATGTTCTACCGTACGATGTCATTGTTTTACGCCGGATGTAACGGATGTACGCCTTCAAAAAACAAAAAAAAGTGGAACATTTTGTCAAATGTGAGTCAGGCCTTTGGGGATTTTGTTCAGAAGGCAGTTTTGCATTGGAAATGTCCCACAGATGCCATTTTTGTCTTTTTCTTCTTGTTTTATTGCAAAGACTCACCATGACCAAGTGAGTTTTGCAGCATTGCTGTTTCATGTTTTCTCCACTTGTGGAAATGGTTTTTCACGCGGCTCACAGGATTCCTAGAGTCTTAGAAATGACAGGTGGATGTCTGTATCTTTTTCTTGTCTCCTCTTGTTCTTAACTGAGATCTGAGATTTTTTTTAGCTATGTCCTGTTGTCAGGCAGGCATACTATTGAACATTTAAAAAATGATCACTAATTAAAATTCTGCGACTAATATATTCAGTGAAAAATCATTCAGAGCCAAACAAATCTGCCATTTGTTCTGTTAATATGAAACAGCACAGTTCACTCAGGAAGTGATGCAGTCTTACCAAAAACCTGCCACCTCAGAGGCAGAGCTACAAAAATAAATTAATGAAAAGACCAGATACAGACGAATAAGATGATTAGATTTTAGCCATCACCTCTTAAGAACATTGTAAAATGGACATCATTGTAGTTTTTTTCTTCAAAAGATAACATTCAGGCAAGAAATAACGACTGATTCTGTTATAAATTGGGGGTACATAGCTGAAATGTAGTTATTTTTGCACACAACAACTTGAAAACAACGTTGCATAAAGAAATTGTGTTGCAATTAATAGCAGTAAGTCCAGCAGAGAGAAAACAGGTTGTTAGATTAGGAGCAGGGAAGAGGTTTTGTAAGGGCCGGTCTCTGTAGGGTGGAGGAGTGGGAGGCGAGATGAAATGGTGAGGACTGATTGTCTAATGTAATATCTGTAGATTTAGGTTTGCTTGTTGTCTGAAGTGAAATAAAATAAATTAATCAACACGTACGAGTCAGTCAAAAGACGCAACGAAGCCGTTATTGAATTTTCAGGAGGCTTTGCTGTTTCACACTCAACAATTGATTCCACCTGCTAGTCTGCGGGATTGTTCTCTCTCGCTGTGAATGTCACAGTGCCCTGTCTTTCCCGGGGACGTTTTCATTCAGAAAACGTGCTCTAGACCTAAGACATAACAGATCATCCATCCGATGTGTAACACAGAACTACCTCCCCCAGTTTCTGTGTCTCTTTTCACACCCCAGGTACCGCAATGACTGAGAACCCGGCCTATAACACCACCTCGGAGGACCTGATCCTTTCCAGTGCTCCAGTGTTGCAGAACAAGCCTTGGCCTCAGCAGAACATCACCTATGTGGATTTCTACCTCCACAAACCCGGCGTGGCTGCGGTCTTCACCGTTTCCTACCTGCTCATCTTTGCGGTGTGCATGGTTGGCAACGGGGTGGTGTGCTTCATCGTGCTGCGCAGCAGGAACATGCGCACCGTCACCAATCTGTTTATCCTCAACCTGGCCATCAGCGACCTCCTGGTTGGCATCTTCTGCATGCCAACCACACTCCTGGACAACATTATAACAGGTAATCGAGTAATATTCAGCTTTTCTAGCGGGACTCTGCTCTGAAGCGATTTATAGTTCTTTCCAAAAGTCTTCTAAACCTTTTTCACGGGGCAGATGGGAAAGCAAACAGAGTTATTGTAGAGAAGTGAGAGAGGCTGCAAAACTCTTGAATGTTTAGAATGGCCTAGTCAAAGTGCAGACCTAAATCAAATTGAGAATTTGTGGGAAAGCTTGAAATCAGCTGTTAATGCGTTTAACTTGTTTTTAAATAGTTAGCAAAAAACTTCAGTGTCTAGATATGCAAACCTGTTAAAGATGGAGATGGACGGATCGGCTCACAATATCGATAATATCAATACCATATCAATATCGGGTTGATACTAGCAGGAAAAGATAGATATTTTAGTTTCAGATTCTCTTTTGAAATGTGATTTTATTTTTGTATTGTGGTTTCTCGCCTCTACCTCAAAACAGATTTTGTTTTGATTTGCTCTTAAATCATAATTTTTTGCAATTTATACTCAAATCATGTTGATATTGTTTTAAAGTTTGACGATACATCAACCTTAAGTAAAAAGTATTTGTATCTGTATCGACATCGGCGATACCTGTCCCTGCATTTACTTTATTTATTCGGATCAATACCACAATATCAAGTATCACAACCTCTAGCGAGAGATATCCCCAAATCACTGGCAGCTAAATAAAACCATGAGCTAAATGTTAAAATGTCTTTTTGTTTCTGATTCTGCAGGATGGCCTTTCGGCAGCATTGTGTGTAAACTGAGTGGGATGGTTCAAGGGATATCTGTGTCGGCATCTGTATTCACCCTCGTTGCCATCGCTGTTGACAGGTGCGGGTTTGTATTTAACTTCAACATGTGTGTTTGGTCCTGAAAAATTCTTGTCTGAATCTTCTTATGTTTTCTTTTAATGTCCTCTTTCATCAGGTTTCGCTGCATTGTCTACCCTTTCAAGCAGAAGCTCACCATCGCCACCTCAAAGCTAATCATCGTCATCATTTGGGTCCTGGCTGTGTTCATCATGTTTCCGTCGGGGGTCATGCTCCAGGTCACAAAGGAGCAGACAGTCCGGATAGTCCTCGGTCCCAACAGCGACACTCGTCCGTTCTACTGGTGCCGGGAGAACTGGCCCAGTCAGGAGATGAGGAAGGTCTACACCACGGTTCTCTTCGCCAACATCTACCTCGCCCCGTTAAGTCTTATTGTCATCATGTACGCTCGCATTGGCTTCACCCTCTTTAAGACCACCCTACCTCCAGGTAGGGGCAGTGGGAGCGCCCAACTAGAGGGCAGTGGCAACAACAAACTGAGCGTGGACGGGCGTCAGACGATCACGCGGAAGAAGAAGCGGGTGATAATGATGCTCCTGGTCGTGGCTTTGCTTTTCATTGTATCCTGGCTGCCTCTCTGGACCCTCATGATGCTGAGTGACTACGCCAGCTTGACGGAGCACCAGTACCCGCGTCATTAACATCTACATGTACCCGTTCGCTCACTGGCTGGCCTTCTTCAACAGCAGCATCAACCCCATCATCTACGGCTTCTTCAACGAGAACTTCCGCAAGGGCTTCCAGGCAGCTTTTAAGTTCCAGCTCTGCTCCGCTGACGTCCTGCGCCAAAGGACCCTCTCCCATCAGATCAGAGGGAATGCCGTGCTCCCGGTCCACCCGACGGTGCCGAGCAGACCGCCGTCCAGAGCCGGGTCGCTGTTCGTGGGCAACGGAACGTGTCAGGAAGGAAACAACGTCAGAGAGCAGGATCTGATCATGGAGGATTTGGAAAAAGTTTCACAGATTTAGACAGATTGAGGTGCTGCATGGCCTGAGCATGTTTTGTAAAGATCTACAGCCTAAAAATCCATAAACCTGACTTTAGCTCCTTTCATGTCTGCTGTTAATGAATGTAACCTAACGTTATGTTAAATAAAGATCACTTTGACTGTTATTGTGACACATTGTTCACATCTGACACCCATAAAAGAAATCCCAGAAATAATGTATCAATCTGTTAACACCAGTTTAGTACTGTGGGGTGTCGTTTGCAAAGTTGCACTGTAAAAATTTAACAGTAAATATTTGACTTAGCCTGTCCAAAAGTAAAAAATAGTGGGTGTTCATGTTTCAAAGTCACATTTTCTCCATGGTTTTCCTACATTTATAAATGTCAAAGTTCCAAAATAAATATTCAGCTTCCTAACTAAATTTATTTTTGCTAAAATAAATTGACTAAATAAAAAGTATTGGTATCGGTATCAGGCTAAGTTGAACATTTAGCTTGTGAGGTGAATATTAAGTTTGTATTTGATATTTATAAATAAAGGAGCAACATGGTGAAAATGTCACTTTGAAAAATGAAAACCCACATTTTGTTCTCTATGACAGGCTAAATAAACCAAGTTATTACTTTTAATATTTTACTGTGTAACTTTACAAACGGCACCACATATTGTACCTGCTTCAAAAGCTAGCTTTTAAAATCACTTGTATACAATGTATTCCTTTTCTTCTGTTTGGAAATGTGGTTATTTGATAGTTTGTGACCGGAGACTCTGAGCTCTAAAATAAAAATCAACTGGTCCAGTTGGGAATCAGAACCTCAACCAGTTTGGTAAATAGTCAGACTCGGGAGGAGTAGATTTAATAACAGTCACTTGAATTGTCCTGTTTTCTCTGGTACTAAACAAACTAATCTCATAAATATGTAAGAAAAAGATTATAAACAGTAATGTTTTTAGTCTAACCCATCAGAATTTAGCAGGTGTCCAACAAACCAAATGCATAAAAAGCTGTTGAAGTGCCACAACAATTTTACCACGTGGGTTTTTGTTCTCCCAGTACTCATCCAAACCCATGTTTGTTGGTTGCCATAGTTACGCCGTCAGGAGCATCTCTACCTAAAGCCAGCTGTATTTCAAATTCCCCATGTTCTGAGTTCAGAAACAGATGTTTTGCTTGTGGCATCTGCCGGAACACTGACTCCTCTTCTAACAACAGAGTAGCATCATTTCTGATGAAACAGATGCTGTTGACACACTTCACATTTTCCTCTGTTCTCATTGTTTGGTCACCTATGCCAACCAAATCTGTGCTCCGATAGGGAGGCATTTTGCACCTTCTTTTAAAAACAATCAGTCAAATTAACTTTAACGGTCAGAGACTCAATCAGTGGAGGTAAAGTGCAAGTTAAAGTCCTGGAGAAGCAAAATCCAATTAAATTAAATATGGAATTTGGGTATATCTTTTGAATATTTATCTGCATTATGTATCAAAAATAATTGAGTTAAAAGCAAAGGTGCATATTACATAAAGGAAAAAATAGATGATCCAAAATGCCAGAACACAAATATGACCTTGAAGTATCAATCTGCTAATGATATGATGGCATAATTTGCAGATTTTTATTCTACTTAGGAATATTTGCATCCACATGAACAGTTTACATGAATCACAATGGGAAAAGGTACTAGCCGTGGATAACCAATGGACTGAAATACAAGAGATTATTATATTGTGTTAACCCATAAAAATATAGAGCTCAAATGATTTGCAATGAAAAATGAATATTTAGATTTATGTCTTCCTTTATCAAATTCCCGTGATTTTCTTGCGCCGTTGTTTTGTTTCTCAGAAGTGTGCTGAACATCTTGTCCTCTTGAAAGTTTTTTCATATTTGTGGATGATTGAACACCCACATCTTTGGGCACAGTAGCAGAAAAAGAAATATGAGATTAAACAGCAGAGCAGGATGCTTAACAAAGCTGAAGTGCAACACACTGTGATGGGAATTTGTCAGCCTGGTCTAATCAAAGTACCTGCTCCAGTGCCCTGAGGCAGTACAGTTGGCATTGAGTTGACAGATATGAAAACCAGGTTGACTGGGAAAATGTGTTCCCGCTCCTCAAAGGACACAACAAGGTTTAAACGCCTATAACTCAAGCACTGGAAAGATTTATTCATGATAATATGTAGGACGTGATAGTGAGAAATTGATGTAATGTAACCTTATGTGTGACAAGGTTGGACAAGCTTATGAGAGGAGAGTGCCTACATTGAAACAGTTTTTTTTAAAGCACCCGCCACATTTATTTCAGTGTTTTCCTATATTCCCACACTGCCACGTTCCTACACTTAACAAAGTCAAATGTATCTTTGACTTTTACTTACATTTGACAAATGTGTCAAATGTAATGTAACTGAAATGTATCTTCACATAAATAAAATTTGTCAACAGACATTTATATTTGAAAAATACATTTCAGTTTTTTGTTTACTTTTTACATTGATAAGAATGTGAAGAAAATTTTAATTAGCAGTACACGACTTTGTGTTTCGCTCAGGTATAAATTTAACATGACATGGTGAACCATTGTTTTTAATCAGTATTCAACAGGCAAAAGAACATTAAGTTAATTTATCTCATATTTATCTTCATAAGTCTAAAAAGGATGTGCAATTCCATGTAAAAAAATAATTTGGTGTCTAAAATAAAACAATTCCCATCACGCCTTGTCTTGACGACGGTCACCATGTCAAATTAAAATGTTTCATGTCTTACATTCAGGGGAGATTCTTTGATTGTGTAATATGATCTATTTCTAATGTTTGAGTTAATTTATTATTAATAGACAATTACTTAAGTTTGTTTCAAGTTTGTTCATTTGGAATCTACAGTGTTAGTGGTTTCCCACAATGAACATTTGTACGATTTATTACTGTATTTGCGTCATTTATGTTGCAAAAACGGCCTTTGGGTCTGAAAGAAAACACAGTGTAAACTCTATTGTACAATGTATTGATATAGTGCTACATGCATATACAGTAAATGATTAATTTAAAGGTTCATTCTTCTTTCTTCACATCTCTGCATAGACGACCTTAAATCTTACCATGCTAACAATTTTTCTAAAAGGTAAATCTGACCTCTGTTGAAACTCAGCTCGGTCCTGACATCTTCTTTCTTATTTTTAAGATATATATTGGCTATATTTGCTGTTTTGGTCTATTAGTGTTTGTAAAATCTGCCTTACTTGTGTTTGCTCAGCCCTTTTTATTTAAATTTCAATTTGTTATTTAAAAAAAATAAAGGCAAATATCAGCCAATCACAAGATGCGCGTGTTTGTTATTGTTTTGAAGTTATTGAGGCTACACAGAGAAAAAAAGGATCATGGAGAGAAATGGTTTTTTTTTTAATAATTATAGTTTGTTCAGTTGAATCTATTGACATATATCTTGTGACGCAGAGTCACTTCATGTGCAGAAAATGTTTTGGAACAACTGATTAAAATTTCATGTGAAAGGCCTCATCACGGCCTCAAACAGATGAGCCTGGTGGTCATGGAGGCTGATTTTTGAGTTGTCTATAGATCCACTGGGTTTTTCTGTCTGCCGTGGTGGACTCCCTTCGGATGTACATATTGTCTAATAGTCTTTTTTCTCCTGTATTTAACTTTATCAGACTGAGATGTCAAAACTAGGGGTTGAGCGACTACATATTTTTTAAGGTCGACTACTTCATGATAATAGTCGAGTCGATGTCGACTAGTCGCGATTACGTCATAGTGACGTAAGCGCAAAATCCTTCACAACAACTTGGAGGCTTTATGAGCTATTTTCACGGTAAATATTAACCCCTACACCTTCTCCCCTTCTCTCGCTTTTACTAAGTCTATTATGCAGAATTAAAAGAGCAATAAATACATCATTCTTTGTGAGCAGCGGAGAAAAGTTCGTTTCACAAAGTCGGTCTGACTTTTTTTTTTCCCAACATCGGCTGATACTGATGATCTCTGGATAGTTACTCGTATAGGAGTCAAATTATGACACTGACCATAATGGTGCTTTGGAGCATCACAAACCAAACTTATTATGAACGGATCCCGTTTGGTTACAGTTTAATTCTACGAAGCCTCCCGCTGCTCCTCCAGCTGCTCCTCCTCCCGCTGCTCCCCTCGCTCCCTGCTCCTCCGCGCTCAGCTGCTCCCCCGCTGCTCCTCCAGCTGCTTCCTCCGCTGCTCCTCCGCTGCTCCTCCCGCTGCTCTCCCGCTGCTCCTCCCGCTGCTCCTCCAGCTGCTCCTCCCGCTGCTCCTCCCGCTGCTCCTCCAGCTGCTCCTCCCGCTGCTCCTCCCGCTGCTCCTCCACTCTCAGCTGCTCCTCCCGCTGCTCTTCCAGCTGCTCCTCCCGCTGCTCCTCCGCCCGATGCGCTCTGAAGCTCTGTTGACTTAGAGTCGGTTCGGCTTCTGAACCGACATGCAGACGGCAGAGATCGGCTCCATTAGACCCTCAGGATGAAGCTTGGACTTAGTTTACAGATGTTGTCAAACTATATTTTTATAAGAGCGCAAAGCTGCCTGGTTAGAAGCTTCAGTACGCAGAGTGACGCTGATCAGTTGGGGGTAGTTGAGGGATAAAAAAAAAAAACAACTTCATGCCACATTGTAGCACATTACTCCTGTAGTCTTTTTTTTTTTTTTTTAGTATTTTTTCGACACTAGTTTATTTGACAGTAATCTGTAAGGGGTCAGACAGCGGAGAGGCCTGATGGACCCAGCGACTGGAGGACGGGAGTCGGACTCCTGACTACGGCGGGCTGAGGTCTCTCTATGCGGGGCGCCGCGTTAACCACCGCGCCCCTATTGCGGTAACCTATGCTGTAATTTACAGCTTCTCTTTGTTAAATTATTTACATTTTTATACAATTTGAGCTGTCTGGTTAACTCACCTGGTCCATGTTTTTTCATTTCCTTGGAAAAATATGTTGTGTCACGTGATTGCGACTAGTCGACTGGCCAAGAAAAAAGTCATTGCAGAGAAAAGAGTCGACTAGTCGATTAGTCGACTAGTCGGTGCAACCCCTAGTCAAAATGCTGCGACAACGCTGTGGGCGATTTCTGCTCTTCCGGAGCAATTTGTGGGTGTGTAAAAGGAGAAGTGCATAAATTGTGTCGGATAGTGATTGCACTGTACATGTGTGTGTATTTTTTCATGATATGCAGAATGTTTCATCTTGAGAATTGTTTCTATGCTTTGGTCAGTTCTGTCATGTTCTGTTCTCAAATGCATTATCTCAAGAGGGGTGATAAAGAAAATAAATCGCCGTCTGACAAGAGTTTCTCCATCTACACTGTAAAAAGCAAAAAAGAAAGAAAATTACGGTAATTCCAGCAGTTACATATACTGTAAACATGTATAAATATGAGCTGCACAGTGGCGCAGTTGGTAGAGCTGTTGCCTTGCAGCAAGAAGGCTCTGGGTTCGATTCCCAGCCCCGGCCTTTCTGCACGGAGTTTGCATGTTCTCCCTGTGCATGGTGGGTTTTCTCCGGGTACTCTGGTTTCCTCCCACAGTCCAAAAACATGACTGTCAGGTTAATTGGTCTGTCTAAATTGCCCCTAGGTGTGGGTGTGTGTGTGCATGGTTGTTTGTCCTGTGTGTGTCTCTGTGCTGCCCTGCGACAGACTGGCGACCTGTCCAGGGCGTACCCCGCCCCTCGCCTGGAACGCCAGCTGGAGATAGGCACCAGCACCCCCCGACCCCATTAAGGGACAAGGGTGTAGGAAAATGGATGGATGGATGTATAAATACGGTAAAATTCTCACATTTATAATGTATACAAATGTTACCATATTTATTTTACCGTAATTTTCTGCCGGTATTTTACTGTAAATTAGAGATTTCTCTCTTTTTTTTTTTACTGTATTTCTAAACCACAATGAAACAATAGTGAAACCACATGGTTGAGGTACCTGAAGCGACAATCTGTGAGCAAAAGCAACAGAAAACTTTAACAAATTGTCAAGTTTGAAGCTTGGAAATAATTTATTGTTAAATCTAAGTTTAAGTCCTCTGCTTTCCTGTTGTTGTCACAATGAAACACTGTAAGGTGTGTTTTCTTTGTTCTCACTTTAAAAATTAACTAAAACCAATAGTGGAAAGCAGTAAACTTCATTTTGTGTCAGTTTTAGGAAAGGTCTTGTGTAACCAAACTCATAAATTTGCTTAAATTGAAGTCCATTTTGATGTAGTTAATTTATTACATCAAAATTAGTTTTAACAGCAATTAATTAGAGGCTCAATGACAGATTTAGTGTTTGGTGCTAAACTCCTTAATGACATGTTAAATAATACAATATCTCCTGTTTGACGTGCACTAGCATGGCAGCCCATAAAAAACGTTACTCACAAGCTAACAAACTAAATGCTGTCAAAAACTTAAGCGTAATTTTACTTATTTGCAGTTTGTCTAGAAATATGAGAATCTTTTTGTGTAATTTTTTGTTTTTAGTAGCATCTAAAATGTTGTGAAAACATTAAATGGATAAAAAGTCATTGAAAGAAGTACTTTCCACAACATACCCAAGTGAAATAAAAGTATAGTATACTAAATTTTAACATACTTTAGTATACTTTTATCGATGTACTTAAACTGTACTATTTTGGAACAACTAATTTTGTGCTTAGTATACTTTAGTAGTATTTAAATATTATTAAATTCCAACTAATAGTATATTTTAGTATACTATACGTACATTTTTGGAACAACTTCAAGTGTACTTAAATATACTTTTTAAATATAATATTTCAGAGCTTTATTATTATTTTTTGATATAATTATTATATTTTGAGTGTAATAATTCTGTATCAGAATTATATTAAAAATATATGTTTAAATACTACAAATATATTTTAAATATATTATTAATACATTAGTAATGTATTTAAATTACACTTAATTTTTATTTTTGATTTCCTGCTATTGATAATAAACTACAATTTTAATTACTCGTGAAAGTCTTTATTCCTACATACCTATTTTGTAAATGACATGATTAACTACACTACAGTAGTTATATTGTTTTAGGCTAAAATTACATGGAAAGATTAATTACGATGCCCATGGTAATTCAAATATTTTTTATTACAGACATTTTAAAATTGTCCAATTTTACTCACAACTTTATGAACTTTACATAAATTATCAGTTTACACATCAAAAACACATGAAATTTAAGTGTGACAATAAAACCTGAAAGTGAGGATCAACGTCAGAACATTCCTGTTCACTGCACCTTACAGAAACCTACAAAAAGAACAATAGAGCAATTAAACAGAGAAAGCATTTGTATTTAAAGAGAACAGAAAAATGGCAAATAAAAAAATAATACTTACAATTTTATGACGCTGTGGACTCGCCATGTATGTGACATCATCAGAACTGATAATGATTGTGACCGGATGCCTGGGGTGGAAAAACATTTCTGGGTGTCTTCTTTGCCTGTTTATGTTAGAAGTAGAAAAAAAAATAGTCAGCAATGTCATATAGTCAGTTGATGTTGGCATTAACTATGAAGCTGTTTTAAGTGTGGACTTAAGGAGACAAACTACCTGAAAATCTTTCCATCCATGATCTGAACACACTGATCCTTACAGGGTGGTGAGGGGGGCTGGTGGTGCCCATCTCCAGCAGCCATCAGATGAGAGGCAGGTTCACCCTGGACAGGTCACCAGTCCATCACAGGGCCCTGAAAGTCAACTACAAATAAAATGTATGAAAGATAAATGTTAGATTAACAAGGGGAACATTTCTTTCCAGTTACCTTTAAATCAAATCATGTTTATAAAGCACTTGGTGTTGAAAAGCTTTTGTTGTTGAAAATTTAGCTAGCTCCTTAAAAACAAACTTACATCATGAAGACAATGTGGAGGTTCATCCTCAGAGCTGGTTGTTGATCTGGTGGAGTCAGAGCTTCTTCTGAGACAGAAAGTCTTTAGGTTTTCTAACATCCGATTTCTCTGGCTTCCTCTTTCATCTTCATTTGCTTAGTTAGACTGCAAACATATGTTGAAAAAATCATTTCAACATATGATGAACAAGTTAGAACAACAACCTCACAATATCAAAGTCTCTTTGTCTTATGGAGCTTAATTAAAACCAGGTTAGTTTATGAATTAAAGTATAAGTCGCAACAAAAAGCCTCCATGCAGTTATAACATGAAGCTGAATGATTACTATAATAATAATCATACAAGTCACAATAAAATTGATAAAATAATTATTTATGAAACCAATGTAAGTTATATATCTTTACTGGACTGTTTATAATTAAATGAAGATAATTAATAAGCAAACTTACCACTAGGTTGCAACACTTGGCAGCCTTCGTTCCCCCGGGCTCCTTTTGTGACACATTTAATTTCCATCGGTTGTTGTCCCGTTGTGTTGTCGACTAACTCAGATTAGGACGTCACCAGCTTGAATTTACCAAAATTAGTAACTATTGCCAAGGCCTTCTCTACTTTTAAGGCATTAAAAGTAAAAACAGTGAATTTGAACAGCATCTATTATCTTCCCTGCTTCAGGTTTTTTCTTCTCTTTGTGGCATTTTTTAAATAAATGAAAATGTGCAATACCGCCACCATCGGGTCTGGAGTATAAACTGGAGCTAATGCCGTTGATTACAAGGTTTACATCACACATCTGAATATTGATTGGATACTTTCTTAAAAATTACATCATGATTATCATTTTTTTTATTGTATGCAATTTTAATAAATAGTAAAATATTATTAAGGCACTTAAAAATTCATACATATTCATTCATATTTTGTTCACTTAAAATATACTTTTATTTAATATATTAAAAGTGTATTTTGGTACAATTATGTTTAAGTGTGTTTAAAGTTCTAATTTTGAAATTGGTACAAGTGTATTTTTAGTATGCTTCAGACATACTATAGTATACTACCTATACTATTTATAGGTAGTACACTTAATATTTAGTATACTTAAAGTGTACTTTCACAAATTTAAGTATATTTGAAGTATACTAAAGTATACTTTTTTTTCACCTAGGTATGTAGGAAAATTAAAGCCTTGAGTTTATATATATATATATAAAACAAAAGAGAATCCACTTGATGAACCTTCGCTGTTTTTCAAATCACACATCAAAATCTGTCAACATTTTCCAACAATGCTGCATGAGACACGTCTGTCTCAGCGGTTACAATTCATGTAGATAAAGGGAGGATAATAAGCCCGAAACGTGTCAAAAACACAACGGTGGAAAAGAAGAGAGGACTTCAACAATCTACAGCAGCTTTTCATGCGATTCTTGCCGTCTTATCTAAGAGCTGTGGGAAACAGGTGAGACGGCAGCTGGGAAGTGAGTCATTAAATCCGAAATGAATTCATTCGTATGCTTACTTAAGAGTGGGACAGACAGCCTGCTGAGAGGTGTGGGAGTCTCACTGAGGTGATAAATTGCAGCTGATGCCTCAAGCAGCACTCTGAAGGATTATTTTTTTTACCTCATGACAATTTCCTCATATACCTTACAAAATATCACAATATGTTTTCTTTTTAAATGAGGGAAAAGAAAAGCACATCCTATGTCTGTATTTGTTGTGTAAATGTACATTTTCTGCCTTTGCTTGGTATCTTTCAATGTTATTATCCAAGTTGTCATGAAAACATCTGTACATACAGCTCCGATCGAGAGCCACATAAAGTCAGTTCTCAGCAAAAATGGAGCAAAGACAAACAAACAGCATCAGCAGATGGAGAACAGCAACTGAGTTATTAACTTTTACATAATGAAATTTACACGAACATTTATTAACTAACCAACTGCAGAAGTGACAAGGCAAACCTTGTTTTGTATGTTTTTTTTCTTTATTCATGTTTTGCACATTGTGTGCAAATGAATTTGTCAGAGCTTTGCCATGAAAACTTGACGTCGCTGTGACAGAGATAAACATTTCTGACAAATTGAGTGTGTTTTTAAGGAGCAACTGACAGGGTTTCACAAAGGACACCGACATGACATGAAAAACAAACAAACATCTAAAGCAATCACAAAGTGCCATGTTGAGGATTTAAAAGCGCCACTCATCAAAATGTCTCGCATCGACTCCGACATGGGAAAGAAACATAATCAAGTCATATTACAGGTGATTACAAAATTCCCTTGTGAATAAAGAGCCACACTATCTTTGTGGTGGATTTCCAGTGGGGAAAGAGGAAATGGATTGTCTCCACAGCAGATTAAAGTCACCTTAAGGACCTGCTAAGCCACAGAAACCATTTTGCGCTTCCTACCTTCATCAAAACCTTTCTCTGTGCTTTTCCATTAGCCTGAACGTGTCATTTCATGCGCGGTGTTCATTAAGGATACATATGTGCCATTATGTTTCCCAGAGCTATTTGCTGTGCAACCGAATGGCCTTTTAGCTTCTCCGCTACTTGGACACAATTAATCTCTGAAATTCTCCGGCAGACTTTTTTTTTTGCTTTTAACAATAATCTAAACTTTAAATGAAAGAATCACATCTTAGATTGCGCCTTGAAAAAATTTGTTTATATTTTACTCTCATTCCAGCAAAAAAAAAAATAAATAAATAAAAGAATTTATTTTTAGTCTCAGCTAATAAAATAGTATTTTTTTGCAGAATAGATTAAGAGTAGCAAGTTGAAATGGACTTACTGGCAAGTCTTACGTTTTGGCTGGGAAACTACCATTTTTAACCCAATTGCCAGACAATCAGGCAATCCATCACCGCAGTGAAGTTAGTTTCAAGTTGGATATTCGATATTCGAGCTCCGCGGAGTAGGCAGCATTTAGCTCAAGGTTGATCCGATTTATGAACGCTAATGTCGGCCAGCGGTTCTCCACAACTCCCGGCCCAAGCGCGCGAAGGTTCATTTAGGGACTGTCAACAAATTACCGAACCAAACACTCCTGTCAAAAAAATGTTAATAAATGCCTTGAATTGTGACCAACTGACTAATTGTCGGTGCTAAATCATACTTTTACATCATATACAATATAATCTATATAATTTTAAATTCATATACAATATTTTTAATAATTTTAATATTAAATAATATAATGTTTTCTTCAATAGCTTCCAGGTCATGTGACCTGTTGACTCAAAATCACTTTGAAATAATTATTCTAGTCTCTCTAGATGGGGCACAGACTTTTGTTTTCCATTTTTAGCCATTTTCCATTTTTTAGGAATTTTTTGGATCAATATTCATGGTTTTTCTTCAATAGCTTCCAGGTCATGTGACCTGTTGACTCAAAATCACTTTGGAATAATTATGCTAGTTTTTATAGATCAGGCACAGACTTTTGTTTTCCATTTTGACTCAATTTTTATGGTTTTAGGAATTTATTTTGTCAAAATTAAGTGTTTTTCTTCGATAGCTTCCAGCTAATGTGACTTGTTGTCCCAAAATCACTTTGAAATAATTATACTAGTGTCTATAGATGGGGCACACACATTTGTTTTCCATTTTTAGCCATTTTCCATTTTTTAGGATTTTTTTTGGTCAAAATTGAGGGTTTTCTTCAATAGCTTCCAGGTCATGTAACCTGTTAACTCAAAATCACTTTGAAATAATTATACTCATCTCTATTAATGGGGCACAGACTTTTGTTTTCCATTTTTAGCCATTTTCCATTTTTTAACAATTTCTTTACTCAAAATTAAGGGTTTTTCTTCAATAGCTTCCAGGTCATGTGACCTGTTGACTCAAAATCACTTTGAAATAATTATACTAGTTTCTATAGATGGGGCACAGACTTTTGTTTTCCATTTGGACTCAATTTTTATGTTTTTAGGAATTTATTTTGTCAAAATTGAGGGTTTTTCTTCAATAGCTTTCAGGTCTTGTGACCCATTGACCCAGAACCTGTGTGAAATTGTTCTAGTATCCTTTTTTAGATGAGGCACAGTCATTTGTGTTCCATTTTAATGCTTTTTTATTTTCTTTAGCAATTATTGTCTTTGTCAAAATGTAGTATATTTTTGCAATAGCTTCCAAGACATGTGTCCTATTGATTCTAAATCACTTTGAAATTGTTTTACAACTCATTAGAGACGAGACACTTATTTTTCCCCATTTTAGATATTTTCCCTTTTTGTACCTAATTTAGATTTACAAGCTATAAAACATGACTGGTGTTTAATAGCTTAAATTTCATGTGACCCACTGAAAAGCAATAAAAAGTGGCAAATGGAATAAAAATAAGTGTGCCCCACTTTCCAGTCTAGTAGAATAATTTTACATTAATTTTGAGTTAATAAGACCCAATTAACTTATGGGTCTTAAGACCCATAAGCTGTTGAGGAAAAAATCTATCAGTCAATCAATCATCTCCCCCTTGTCCACAGTCGGGTTGCAGGGTCAGCAGAGGCCCAGACTTCCCTTCTTTGCCACTTGTTCCAGCTCCTCTAGGAACCCTAAGGTGTTTTCGCAGGCCAGCTGAGAAACAGTCCCTCCAGAGTGTCCTGGGTCTTCCTGTGGGCCTCCTCTTGGTAGGACGTGCCCAAAATACCTCACTAGGGAGGCGTCTAGGAGGCATCCGAATCTGATGTCTGACGCACCTCAGCTGGCTCCTCTCGATGTAAAAAATCAGCGGCTCTACTCTGAGTCCCTCCTGGATGACTGAGCTTCTCATCCTATCACTAAGGGAGAGCCCAGACATCTTATGGAAAAATCTAATTTTGACCACTTGTGTTTGTGATCTTGTTCTTTCAGCCAAGACCCTTAAACCTATGACATAGACAAGGCAGGGACGTAGATCGACTGGCAAATAGAGACCTTTGCTTTTTGATCCAGCTGTCTCTTCACCACGACAGACTGGTCCAGTTCCCACTTAACTGCAGACGCTGCGCCAATCCGTCTATTGATCTCCTGTTCCATTTTGCCCTCATTCTTAATGTTATGGATTATGTATTTTCATACATCTCTTTTAGCCTCTTAACACGCTGCAGCATACATAACCATGTTTATATGTGACTGCTGGCAGTCATATGTAAACAGACTGAAACTGATTAGAGTACCATTTAGGGAGGGCACAGATTGCAGAGATGAATACAACGCTAAACTTGCTACAATCTTTGTCTCACTTGGCTTCGTGTCACTTGGCCCTAGCGCTGGACGGTGAATGTAGCATAAGAAGCACTTGGATGATATGTATGGCTTGTGAAATTTGATAATTTTTTGGCATTAAAGCTTGTTTTTATATATGATCAAATCTCATTATTTCTCAAAATAATTTACAATGAGTAGTTCTTGTTGGGTCCTGAAACTGGTTAACGAACATGTGTGGTGAACAGAGACAGAAATGACTGAACTCCAATAATGAACAAGATCCTAAGATACTCCACTTGGGTCAGGACAATCTTCCCTGACCTGAAGGCACCCCACCCTTTTTCAGCTCAAGACCATGGCCTTGGATCTGGAGGTACTGATCCTCCTCCCGGCCGCTTCACACTCAACTGGATACTGTTCCAAGTAAAGCCGTAGATCACGACCTGATGAAACCTGTAGGGCCACATCATCTACCAAAAGCAGAGGCATGATTCCAAGGTCACCAAAATTGATCCCTTCAAAACCCAGGTTGAGCAGAACGTGGCCTCAGACAGAAAACCCCCAAATCAAAGAATCTAATCAAATTTTATTTATATATCACATTTCAACAACAAGGCATTTCAAAGAGCTTTACACCATAAAAACACAAAAATACAAAGTCATAGAAACACAGCTAACAACTGAAACATGACATTTTCTCACTACATATCAGATTGTTAATTAATGTTCATTAATTAACGTATGGCTCTCATCTCAAGTCATGCAAGGAGATGAGACTAATTATTTCTAGTTAGAACCTCTCAACCTCACACACCAGCTCAGGTTCCCACCAGAGAGGTGACTTTCAATGCCCAGTGATAAAACATCCATCGCCCAGGGTCAGATGGCCAAAGTCCCCTCACTCAGCCTTCTAACATCTCACATTGCACCCAGCCCTTTTGGCTCCTCCCACAGGTGGTGAGCACATGGGAAGGTGAACCCACTTTGGGTTCAGCCTGGTCAGACTCCATGTGTTTTCGCAAGCACCAGATGCTTGCCGAGAAGCCCCAACTCCAGGCTCCAGGGTGGTGCCTTGGTGACCTGCATCCAGGTGAGGGGACACTGTATCCATTGATTGTGTTCTTCATAAAGGGTCTTTGGGCTGCTCTTCGTCTGGTTCATGACTTACAACCTCTAGCATTGGGTGACTCTACAAGGGGTATAAAGCCCCTGACAGCATAACTCCTAGAGTCACTTCAACACTCAAACCCTTTCATCACGATAAGGTGGCAGCCTATGGAGAGGTGAAGAGAAAATAGGAAATACATTTTTTAAATATAAAATTGCCTAAACAATAATAAAATGGGTCAAAATGAATAAAAAATGAGCGTACATCATTTCTCCTGTCTACTAAAACAATTTTACACTGATTTCGAGTAATTGGGTCACAGTTTAGTGAGAACCCCTGCCCGTGTTCTCACTAAAACCAAGAACATAGAGCACATAACACCAGTTTTAAAGTCCCTACACTGACTCCCTGTAGCTCATAGACTCAATAGACTTTAAAATACTATTGTTAGTTTATAAATCACTGAACAGTTTAGCACCACAATACATTGAAGATCTGCTGTTGTATCAACCTTCCTGACCCCTCAGGTTCTGACTCTGCTCTGAAACCTCTGAAACCTGGCTCTGCTCCAGAACCAGAACCAAACGAGGAGAAGCAGCATTCAGCTTCCATGCACCACACATTTGGAACAAGCTTCCAGAAAACTGTAAAACAGCTGAAACACTGACGTCCTTTAAATCGCGACTAAAAACCCACCTGTTTAGAGTTTTATTTGAAACGTAATCAATTGCAAATTTAATGATAGCTCTTGACTTAAGGAATGTTTTGATTGTTTATTCAGTGTTGCATGACTGTGTGTTTTTGTGCTTTTCTTACGTAAAACACTTTGAAATGCCTTGATGGTGAAATGTGCTGTAATGTGATGTACAAATAAAATTTGATTGATAAATTGATGACCTAGAAGCTAATATAAAAATACCTAAAGCATAAAAAGGACTCAAATCAAATATAAAAGTCTGTGAATCATCTATAGAGACTAGTGTAATTATTTAAAAGTCATTGGTCAAAGACCTGGAAACTATTGAAGAAAAATACAAAATTTTGAAAAAGAAATTGCTAAAAAAAAAAAAAAAAAATTGTTATATTAGGAAACAAATGACTGTGCCTCATCTATACAGGATGCTAGAAAAAATTTACACTGGTTCTGTGTCAATTGGTCACATGACCTGGAAGCTATTGAAGAAAAACCCTTAATTTTGAGTAAAAAAATTTTTTTTAAAAATAAAAAATGGCTAAAAATGGAAAACAAAAGTCTGTGCCCCATCAATAGAGATTAGTATAATTATTTCAAAGTGATTTTGAGTCAACAGGTCACATGAACAGGCAGCTATTGAAGAAACTCCCTCAATTTTGAATAAAAAAATTCCTAATAAAATGGAAAATGGCTAAAAATGAGATGAGACTCAGAGGCCATCCTGTTTGTCTGTTGCTGTGGTTGGGCCTGGGATTTCCCTCAGTCTTACAGGTTGGAGACAAAATGGCTGCCAACAAAACTCCAACTTTTAATTGTTCTACTTGAATTTTCGAATTATGTGATGCCACTTTTTCTCACCTTAGTTTATTTACAACACATTCATGATCTACTGCCTTTGCACTCTGACCTCTGCTATTTGATCCTCAGGATAAGTTTAACGATGCAGCAGGGTGTTAGAACTCTGCAGTTTATAGACATATTTCGTTTGCCTGAATGATTATAACTGTTTGTCCCACATCTGGCTAATGTTTTTCTCTCCTCCAGCATGAAAACAATTGAAAACGGATAAAAGTACGGTAAAATGGTTAATTTCCTGATTTACAAAAGCCTAACTAACCACACTTCAACTACAAAACAAAGAATAGCCTAAGTTCTAGATGGCTCAAATTACAGTGGCTATAAATATAAGGATTCCTATTTCAGTAATCATTTAGGTTTATTTTCATTTTATATCCTAGGACACTTTATTCTACGCAACATTACTGAGCAAAAATATGGGTTTATTGAACATATTTTCAATCAACTATTCAATTCTTTCACTGAGGTGTAATAAACACCCTGTTTAAATTACATCCAACTGTTTCATTGCTAACAACTTCCATTGCTGACAATGAAAGAAAATTTGGTCTAACTAACTTGCATGAGTTTCTTAGGGGTTTCTGTACTGAAACAATTAAACAGTGTTTCAATACAGAAACAGGGGGAGATGCATGGAATTACTCTAATCTACAAATTATAATTCGGAATAAAATCTAATCTATTGAGAAATTTTTCAGTTTTGGGTTTCAGCAAAATATAAAAGAAATAAAATCAAAATTCACAAATGTTTCAAACTATTTGATTGAGTTTCTAAAGTAATACTGAATATTCTAAATTGAATACATTAAAATTAACAATGATGTCATATGTCAACTAGATTCCTGCAAAATAGAGTTAAAAACATGGAAGGGGTTGTTTGATTGCTACTTCTCTCTTGCTATGATTGAAAATAATTTGTTTAATCAAGTCATGCAGAAAGGTCTAACCTGGAAATCATATAATTTAATAAATCTAGTTGTATCAAACTTCTCCCCAAAACTGCCAGAAACATTGATAAATATGATAAACACTACAGAAGAGGGTATTTCAGTTAAATAAATGTTATATATAAGCCTTATAGAAGGGTTTTCAAAAGAACCAATTTTTCAAAAACTGTTTTCATAATCTTAATTTACAGTTTTTGGTTTGAGACAAAACAGGGTTGTCTTTTGTGAATGGAATATATTACAAGGGATCTTAATTTAACACGGATCATTAACTTTTCACACTATTAATTATATTTTACAAGCCTTTAGTATAGTGGGCGACTTCTAGTTAAATAAGGACTATTTGATTGACTTTAAAATAACAAAAAGCAAAAGATTTACTATGGTTTAAGATTTCTGGTAAAGTTTCTATTAGGGATAATTCATATATACACTTCAAATTATATTTCTTTGATAAAACATGCCTGTGGGCCGTTTCGTACTTTCATTTTATAATCTGATCCTTTACATGATTTTTTGTTTGGTTTCTGAATTTGTCTGACCCTATGAATATGGCAACACTTACAACAAGCAAATGTTATCTTTGAATGATAAAATATGTTATTTGGTTTGAGCATTTCATTAACTATTATTAAGAGGAGAGCTTAAATAACAGATACTATTGCTATATTGATCCTCTATTGGCTTGGGAAAAAAAAAAGCTTGATCTTCAGCTTCTAGGAGGAGCCCTTAAAAAAGATTAAAAAAAGAGAACATTATGTTTGCTAATCAGATGATGCACAATCTTAAAGAATCTTCCCTCCTCATCACCTGTGGACGCTGCTGCTCCCTGCCTGAGGTCCTTGGCTGTTCAGTGCATCACCTCCAACATGGAGAAGAGCAGCGGTACTGACTGAACCCCACCTGCCTATCAGATGGTTTCCCAGAACTAAAAGACGACCGTGAAACTCCAGTTTTCTAGACTATAAGGGCAGTACTAGTATCTAGTATAAAAAGATGATATTTTTCCTTCACTTTAAGTTCCTTTATTTAATCCATTGATTTTGCTTTTTGTTGTTGTTTTTTGTGTTGCAGAATGAAGTCCAATCCTTTCTGGGTGTGCCAGGATGTGAGACTGTGAGCGCCTTCCACGATTGGTGGACCGAGTTACAGCTGAAACGCCACTGAAGCCTCCTGGGCCTGTCAGGGTTTCACATTGAGCTGCGCCGACTCAACATCTGGACACACGCAGAAACTGATTTGACATTGATAGGTCTTGCTATAGTAAAAACTGATCTGATTCGATTTTATTTATCTTATTACAATTCAATCTTAAGGCATTTTTTAGGTTACTTAAGCATTTGACTTTACTAGTACCATTACATTTTACTTATATGGAATTTTAAACGTTTAATGTTAGTTTCATAATATCATTAGATTTTGATTGTACTGCCTATAATGCTAATTTACTTCATTGGTTTGCAAATTCAAATTGTGCTCGTTTTATGTTCTGTGCCCTTAACATTTCATGTTATCTGTTAATTTGCATCCTTTCATAGCGTATTAACTTCTTCACTATTTTCTTAACAATTCATTGATTTATGACTTATAACTTCAGAAGTCGTATCTTAACATTCCTTTGTCTGGGTTTTCTATTTTAAGTACTATCTCACATTTATTCATTACTTCATTCATTTTGGGTTTATTAAATCTTGCACACTACCTAACATTTTAATGATTTTGCATTTTAGTAACTCTTACTCATTTACATTCTATTGATTTTAAAATATTAACCCAACACTTTATTTCTCTTTGCATTTTACCAAGTTTTGAAAAATCACCTTAACATTTCATTCAATTTACAGTTTGGTTAATTCTAACAATCTAGTAAATATAACTTTTGATACATTGATTTTTCAGCTAATGAACTCAAACCACCTGCAAAGGCCTTTAAATGGTCTTTCAGTCTAGTTCTATAGGCTACACAATCATGGTGAAGACTGCTGACTTGACAGTTGTCCAAAAGACGACCATCGACACCTTGCACAAGGAGGGCAAGACACAAAAGGTCATCGCTAAAGAGGCTGGCTGTTCACAGAGCTCTGTGTCCAAACACATTAATAGAGAGGCGAAGGGAAGGAAAAGATGTGGTCGAAAAAAGTGTACAAGCAAGAGAGATAACCGCACCCTGGAGAGGATTGTGAAACAAAACCCATTCAAAAGTGTGGGGAGATTCACAAAGAGTGGACTGCAGCTGGATTGAGTGCTTCAAGAACCACCACACACAGACGTATGAAAGACATGGGTTTCTGCTGTCGCATTCCTTGTCTCAAGCCACTCTTGAACCACAGACAGTGTCAGAAGCGTCTTGCCTGGGCTAAAGAGAAACAGGACTGGACTGCTGGTGAGTGGTCCAAAGTCATGTTCTCTGATGAAAGTAAATTTTGCATTTCCTTTGGAAATCAATCTGAAACTCATCGCCCAAATTAGTAAGGTGGAGCAGGGAGGAGTACTGGCAGCAGCTGCAGGACTACATCATCTTCTGTATCAAACATAAGATAGTGTTAAAATGTTGTAGTAACTAGAAAGCATGAAAACATTTTAGAGAACATTTTTTCTGAGCTTCAATACCTTGAGGGAGCAGACTCATGTTCTTGGCCATACAGAAGGTCTTCGTTGAGAACAAGGAGTTTGGGTTTCGCTTAATTCTCCTGAAGATCCCGAATGTAAAATTACAAAATCTATCAGAATAGACAAAATCACAAATCAAACTTTAAGAATGACTGAATTCAATCTTATAGCTGTCTCCACTGCAAATAACTTAAATTAGCCAGCGATTTCAAATGTTCAGAGTAATTTTATGTTCCTAAAAATAAATACAGCACTTAAAATGACGCATATAATTTCATTTAGAAGTAAAACTTAACTTAAACACTAACTTAGTGCTGAATAACTTTCAGCACCAACTTTAAATAAATGTATTTGTAGTTAATAGTAACAATTAGCAACCATTAACATTAGATATTGTCTTATTTTTGCTTTTAACTCTTTGCCGAAATCCAGCGGGAGTTTGAAAGCAATGTGTCGGTAGACGGTCGTTCTCTCTCGGCTTAACGAGCCTTAACGAGCCGCACCCGATGACCCGGTCAACTGACAGAGCGGGCGAGACGAGCCAGCGGCTGAGGGGAGCAGATAAGTCCGAAACCGTCCGAACATGTTTGTAATTAAGCTATATGTTAATAAACCGAGCGCATAATTCAGGTTTACACAACAAATTTATCGCCTAATAACTTTGTAAAAGTTATTTTATTTTCAAAAAGCATAATATACACACTTTATATACACACTCGCCCTCCTCCGCCATTACTGCTGGTGTTCGAACACGTAGCCTCAACCCGCTGAGGATGCGCGCGCATATTGTACCCCGCTAGTGAACTAAGCCCGCGAAAATCAGGGGACAAACCGTCAACTATCTTTTCTTTTAACCCTCTGGTGCATAGCGGTCACTACAGTGGACAGCTGTTTAAAAGTCATTGTTTCCTAAATGCAGTGGTTTCTATGGTGGAATTGCATATCAGTCCTTAGAATGCTCTCTACTGCTCCCCTCCATTGAGGATAATTCAGTGGCAAGTTGTTGTAACTACAAGTTAGTGTCATTGGAGTCCAAGATGGCTGGCAGACAGACACACTCGATGACCACTCCTGAAATATCCTCTCAATCCTTCTATTCTAGGAGATTCCTAGAGGTAAAAAAATATACTGACATGCAGGAGTATCTAAGTAACAATATTATGAACTTAGTTTTGAAATTTTTATTTCATATAAGTAGGAAATTGTGATTAACCATGTGTCCAACACAGTGGACATCATGCATCACTGACTATATTTTTAACATAAGTAATGTAGTTGATTTATCTTTCATTATAACCATTTTGCTTGTAATTGAATTCATTTTGAGTATATTTATAAGTTAGTTTAAAAAATATGCTTTTTTATGCAGATCAGTTGTAGTTTGTGTTAGTAAAATTATAATTTCCTCATACTTTTAGACCGCAAGTGCAGCAAAGAATAAGAAACACTATAGAATAGTTCCTCCGACTCCTCTAATGATGAGCATAGTGACAGCAGTGATGAGGAGTAGCTACCAGAGAACACTAGAAATTTAGGAGATACGGATAATGAAGGAGATGCAGACAGTCAGGATGCTGAAAGTCAAGATAATGAGGGCCAGGATGATTTAAGGAAAAAGTTGCAGAGGGAGGGCAGCAAGATGAGGGAGCTGAGGAAAATGTCTACATGGTACCAACTCTGAGAAATGTTCACACGGGCCATGCCCGCACTCAACCCCGCAAATATGTCTGGAAAGTCCAAGACAATAACTTTGATGGAGACCTGCCACCTTTTCTAGGAGAAAGAAGGGTAAATGTTGATGGAAGAGAACCAATTGATTTCTTTAGGTATTTGTTTCCCTTAGATCTCGTTGATGAGATACTGCATAACACCAACATGTATGCGCTGCAGAAAGGGAAAGAAAATCTGGCAGTGACAAGCGAAGAAATGCAAATTTTTCTAGGCCTCAACATGGTCGTGGGGTACATTCAGTATCCTAGGACACTAGGTCCAGTGAGGATGGCCTTTGTCTTGGAATAATTGCAGATGCTATGTCTGTAAACAGATATGAGCAAATTCTGAGTTATCTGCACTTTGTGGATAACTATAGCTACCAACCAGTAAACACAGGACATAGGAAAAAATTATTTAGAAGAGAAGTTCTGGAGATGCAGGTGTTTGATGAAGATTGTCCTCTTGGTTTGAACTAAACAGAAGGGCTATAGGATGTTAGAATGTATGAAAGTATGTTCAAGTGCTTTTTAAAGCCCACAATGGAACAAAGTGGTCATGGATATATGACCAAACTCAGATTAAATTATTCTTCATTTAAGTTCATACTGCTCTATGTTGAGTGCTGAAGCGCATGCAGTCCACTGTAGTGGACATTTCTGTAACTTCCTGAAAAAATAAAATATTTGAAAAAAAAGTTCATATTTGTTTTTTTAATACCCCAAAAAAAGTAAAAACATATTTTAAAAAAATCTTGACTCAGGGATTCATAATTCATGCATCAGAGGGTTAAAACTAAATCGATTTAAAAAAAATTGACTATGTTAAATTACGAACAAATATGATTAAACAAATCAATTTAGTTTACTTGACATCTTTTCCCCCCAACAGCCGCGTTGCAGCAACACCAAAGCTCTTTGTCAAAGCAACCTACCATAATAAATATTGGTACAACAATCGAGTTTTGTGGTTAGCCGCTGTGTCCAGTAATTAGTCGGTACCATCCAGTGCTTAGTTTTTCATTTTCCTGCTGATATCAAGGTGACAGTGGATTGCAGCCAAAACTTAGCCACTCAGCTAACACACGGTTTGTAGCTGCCTGCTATTTCAAAGATTGAGGATATTGAAGATCCAGTGTCAGAAATGGGAAGACGGAGGTTAAAAGGTCCAAAACATTCGCTTTACAGCCATTTAAGTGGCACCGACCCACATAAAAAACCCACAGACCAAATGGTACAAATCACGTATTTCCCAAATCCCGAAAATATGACATCTACCTTTGCTGTTTGTTAGAGTGAATTTTTCCAGTTGACTGCTATAATCTGTCCTTGCACACAACGTAATTTCTCTTTTTTCCCTCTGAGATTCTGCTTAGAAGATGAGGTTATGAAGTTACATCCTCCTGCTGCTTTTTGTTTTTAAAATGTTAAATTTAGGTTTGCCTCGACTTTTATAAACTAATGCCTCTTATATGCATCATTTTTTGTATTACTGTTGGTACAGATATTAGGCCGAACCTGTGCTTTGCCTGCTAGTAGTTTAAATTAATTTCAGCTGCACACTTTCAAAAGAGTATTCAGATTTTAACATGCATTTTCTAAGTAGTAAATATTTAAGTTCACTCTTTACTCAGTAACTTCAGTGTTGTTACACTGAAACATGTTTTGCAGTTTCTTTGTGATACCAGAACTATTTCACTTAAACATTTAATTTCCTGAGATATTGTCAATTTATTTTCAAGCAAAACTCTCTCTCAAAAAAAAACTGAGGATTTATTAGTTTTGATTACGTTGTGCAGCTAAATATGGACACTTATTAGTTTTTTGTTTGTTTTTAATTTTTCAGGTTTGCATCGTAACACCTCATGATGTGTTTCTGAGCCATGATTGTTGTGCTGATTACCTTTCCATTGGATCCAAGCATCTGGACCAGCTGACGGCGTCCATCAGTCCACGGTCTGCCGGATCATCACAATGTGGACTAACTTTTATTTACAGTACTTGGTTAAACTATGATCTGGAAACCGGAGCACCAGATATGCAAAAATCTACCTGCAGACTTTGTTGGCTACCCTGACACTGCAGTCATCCTGGACGGGGCAGAGCTGGTCTTCCTCTCCTCCAGAGTGACGAGTTTTCATCACCAGTAAAGGCAAACAAGTCTGATGTCTGATTAGCTGCTAGGAAGTATATTATATATTCACTGTTCATTTTGCTATCCTGTTTGTACATAAAATAAAATTAATACTCTACATTTCACAAACCTTTTTTTCCCTTCCCTCAGTGTTTACATTATATCAAGTATTTGCATGTAGATCAGGAATTCAAGTGAGATGTTAAAATGCAACACATTTAGGTAATACCAGCAAAGAAATGTGAATATTAAGTAATATGTAGTTAGCCATATAATTTAATATACTGAATAAGGCTGAATGATATGACTTACATTTTTTTTTTCATACAAGATTTGATTTTAATCGATTCCTCCTATCCTCAATTTCTATAATAAAATCACAGAAAATATTTTTAAAAAGTGTCTATTTCAACTATCTGTTCTGTGAGTTGTATAAGGGAGCATTACGGTCAGGATACAAAAAAATTTAATTGCAAGAATGCAGACATCGTTACAGCAGAATAAAGATGTCTGTTATAACAATGTCTTAAAATTACAAGAAGTTGTTTTAATGAGAAATAAAGATTCAGATTGATCTGATGTAACCAGCTCAGTCCATGTGGTTCTGACATTTGACAGTAATCAAGAGGATGTACATTTACACCTCAACTGACCAGGTAAGATTAAGGTAAAAATAAAAAATAGAGCAAAATGGAAACAGAGCAACTGATAGAAATACTTTCTATATAAAGAAAAGCAGAAAAGTTAATTGCAGGAGAAAAGCTGTTGGCAACATTAGCTCAGCCGATCTCTCCCTCCAGGAAGCCATCAACCAGAACTCCTGTCCAACTCCAGCAATAATAAAGATTAAAAAAATAGATATGTAGATTGCACACTGCACAGATAATCAAAACACTTATGTTTACATAGCACCTTTGTAAGCTTGTCCCTGTTAGCTACGTCAGAAATATGAGGCATTATGGTGAATACAAACAATTTATTAACTTACCTTCGAAGTTATTGTGAAGTTTGACACATCCAGCTTAAATCCTTTGATGTTGTTGGAGCGTTTCAGGACGTCTGAATAATTATATAAGCATCATTAATAGGCCTGCAGCTACTGAGGAGCCACTGTTAACATACTGTTGCCTGTCCGTGGCATATAACCCAGCATTTTTTACTGTGAAAGAACTGTAAAATATGGTGCGTTCACACTGCAGCCTGAAGTGACCCAATTCCGATTTTTTTTTTGACGTAATACGACGTGTATCCGATCTTTTCATGTCAGTCTGAACAGCACAGGTCGGATTCTATTTCGAATGTGACCCATATCCGACACATATCCGATTCAAATGCGACCTAACGTCCAGGCTGCATTCATCCGAACTGAACGTCACTGATACTCAACAAATTCTGCATCCTGTCCCGCACAAGAGGGAAGGAAAAACAACAACCATGACGGACTATAATAAGGATTAAGTTGTTAATATGCTGCTCCGGTTGGACAACAACTTCAAATATATAAGCTAAGCTCCACCGTTAGCCTCCATGTTTACTTCCGCAAACACTGAGCACTTCATTTTATGGCAGTTGGCAGAACACTGAGAACGCTGATGCTATTCTGCCCTCTACTGCGCATGCGGGTCACTTTCAGGCCGTTTGCCCGTTCACACTGCAGAATGCATACAGGTCGCATTTACTGGCAGTTTGAACAGCCCGCAAAAAAAATCGGAATTGTCAAAAAATATCGGAATTGGGTCGCTTCAGGCTGCAGTGTGAACTCACCATGCTGAAGTAAGTAGTTCCTTCGAAAAAGAGATTAAAAAAATACTGGTAGCTACAGATGCCAGTTTTTTTTTTTTTTTTTTTTTTTTACCGTTCTTTCAGGAAAACGGTAAAAACAAAAAGGGGAGGGACAAAGCTGGCGTCTGTAGATACCAGTATTTTACTGGAAATTTACCTTTTCAATCCTGTAATTACCTCTTAAAGTGGTGTACTGTAAGTAAATACTGTAATGACGCCAACACACCGCAGTCGTAGTACCGCCAACAGCGTTTATTAGAAATAAGAGCGAGCTGCTATTCCTTAGGCTGCAGCTGGCGACTCTAACAAACCGTTACACTCAACTGAATAGCTTCATGGGTTGCTAGAGAATCCGCGTTGACGTCACAGGATATGACGTTTTCGTCGCTCGGCGCCATCTTTGGTGTCCACAGACCAAAACGAACTATTAAGAACACCGGTGTTGTCATTGTGTTACCGACCGCAGTGAAGTTGTTTTCAAGTTGGATCCTGGATATTCGAGCTCCACGGAGTTAAGTTTTGCTGTAGTCAAAATTTTTTACTTTTCTTAAATAGCGTTTAGGTCATGTAACCTATTAACTCAAAATCTGTGTTAAATTATTCTACTAAACTATATAGATTAGGCATATTTTTATTCCATTTTTGGAATTGACAGCTTTTTTATTTTTTAACCAAAATTATATTTTAAAAAAATATTAATAAAATATATTGCCTCAGATGATCATCACTTGTTACCCGTAATGTTCAATTACATAAAATTCTAGGACAGAATCTATTTCATTACATGTTTACTTACCTGAAATATGTTAAATACAACAAATATTTATTAAAGTGTGATCTATTTCATAAAATTTGTCACTTTTGTTGTTTAATTACACATTAAATGTTTAAAGATGGGCTCCTTCATCTGGTTTGTGTCATGATGTGTTGGTGGACACAAACGCAGCAGGCAGTGGACGAACTTCATGTGGATGTAGAAACAAGGCTGATCTAACACTAAGAACTAAGGAACACAGTAAGAGAAACTAGAAGATCTAAACATGGAAATAACTCAACTAGAATGACTAAAGAAAGATACAGACTGACATGGAAGAATAACTGAACTTATGATGATCAAATTAAGAAATAAACATGACTAGAAACCCTGCAGGGAGGCTGGAATAAGAAATAACTAGAAGGAAAAAATAGAGTTAAACTATAGTCATTGAAGAAGGTTTGGCATGGACTCGGACAAAGAAAAGCAACAATATAATTTTAATAACTACACTAAATACCTCTAATAATATCAAAAGGACCATGAAGGGCTAAACTAAAATGAATTAAAACATGAAGCTAAATAAAATGAAAAGCAAAACAAACCCAAGAACCCAGAGTCCTGACAGATGTCTGATTATATAATTGTTTACTTTAATCAAATAAAATATTTATTTAAAAATATCTCATTACATGTATGATTATTACCTGAAATATTTAAATTTCAAATTTTTACTTAAATTGGGATTCATTTTTTCATGTTTACATGCAACTTGAAGTGCTTGAATCAAACGATTCATGGATGTTTAATACATTAAATTATTAAATGAGAGAAAACAGCCACTTTAACTGTATTTAACCCAAATGGTTCCTGATTCTCTCCAGTCTTGCTGAGCTCAAATCCTGGTTTCTTCCTCCTCAGCCTCCAACTTGCTCCTCTTCTGTTGCCTCCACTGTGTTTTCATTATTTACCTCTTCTGGGGTAAATAATAAAAACAGTCTCAGTAACTTGTTGATGGTTTTGCTGTATCTCCTCTTTAATTGACGCCATGTCGGTCCGGTTTATGTGTCGTTTACCTTCATACGTCGGTTTGCCTTCAAGAGGACAAATTAGAACATACATCAGTATTAATGCTGTTAATTTGATAACACTAGTAAAATAATTTACTTCACAATAATGTAATAACCTCGATGTCCACAGACTAAACTCGGACTTTGCTACATAAACAATTTTAGCCCGACCTAAACAAGGTTGACCCACTTAAATGAACTCAACAGAAACTGATCATGAGACACTCGGACAAAATCATAGCAAAATAAATTATGACACAAAACCAACAAAGCAAATTTATTCACTCACCAGAATGTTAATGTCTGGATCAAACCTGTAGGTATCTGGATGTTGGAGGTGAAATCAGCGTCTCACCGCTGATATCAGGACATTGTTTTCTTCTCTTAGCTCCGTTAGCTTAGCCTCTTCATGATGTTGCTGTGACCAGCAGGTGGAGATATTTCTAAAAAAAAAAACAAGATGCACCAGAACACGGATTTAACAGTGTACAATACTTTATTAAACAATCATCTAAAACAATTCTTTTAAAAGCGAGGCTTCAGGCCCACCACTCGGTCCCTGGAACCAAAAGGAACACAGGGAAAAAGGGACAAACAAAGATGGGATTGTTCCAAAATAAATAAACAAATCATGCAAATGCAAAGAAATTAGTCAAGAAAAAGCTCATGCAACGCAAAAAGAAATGAACAAAGCAATCAAAAAGAAAACAAATGAATAACTCAACAAACGGTAAAAGAAAATACTTCAAATAATGGAACAAGTCGTCTCCAGGTGCCTTTCTATTGGGCGGGAGGAGTAACGCCCCGCCCACACAGCCTAGCCAATCCGCAACGGATCCAACGGAGAGCCGCCCGAACAAACAAGAAAAAAACAAAACAGCAGAGCGTCCAAAGCTGCAGCTCCAAACAATCAGTTGCCCAGGGGTGGAGACACAGCCTAACCCGGGAGGAAGCGGGTCAGCAGGCGAGGACCAGATAGAAGCCGCCCGCCACAGCAACCAGCTGCAGCCGGCAACGCCATCAGGGTAACGGATCGCCGACGAATCGACCAAACCCAAAGCCGACATGTAGCCGCGACCGCAGCAACAGTGGGAGAAACAGACGCGCAAACCCTACAGCGACCCGCCCACCTATAAAGCCATTTGCCCCGCCCACCAATCAACGGTGCCCGGTGCACAGAGTGGGGGGGTGAAACACCATCCCACCACATTGCCAAGCAGGAAAATAGTGAAACAAAAGTCCGTTTTCCATCTATTAACCGTTTCAGTCGTGTGATCGGACATTACAGACAATAACGCAGCGAGTTCGAGGCATAGCTAAATTATCTTAAGTAACTTGGTTTGAAAAAAATCTGCGAGACTGTTGCTTGTGGACTCCAAAGATGGCGCCGATACCCCTCCGACGTCACGCGTGACGTCGCAGGCAGCCACACAGGCTCACCCACTAGACGGAAAGAAACGCACCCAGTATAACGCTTTCATTCTACTGGCTGAGCGCTTCCCAGGCAATCATGCTCTTTTGTTTCAAGCAACCCGAAAGGTTTGCAAGCGGAGTTTTACTCCAAGCAGAGACAAGACGGGTTTGAGAAAGCACAGAGAATATTTGAAGGAAAGCACAAGTTTTGAGAAGCAAGACATTAAGTATTGCTTTCAAACTGAAAACTTAAGAACAAAAGACAACGTGAAAACGTGTGAAACGACGACAAAATTGATCATCGAACTGCAGCCTAGGGTGTCCTGGTGCCAAGTGCACATATGGACGTCCTTATGCTTGAACACGATGGACAGGAGAGACATTGGGCCTGTCCTGAACGCAGCATAATGTTTGTTCATGTTTGGACAAAAAAAACACTGCCAGATGGTCCAGTGGAGCTCCAACCCCGGTTCTCTGTACAGTAGGCTCAGAGGAAAGGTTTGAAGTCCTCTGTCATTAAGCCAGATGCTAGTACAGTAGGCCACCTGAAGGAAGGAACGTCACAGTGAAGGAGTTTAGAAAACATACGCTCACTCGCACCCCCACCCCCCCATGGCGATGATAAGTGAAGGGTAAAACTTGCTACATTTACCTCATTATGTGTGCCCCATCATGGTTGGCCTTCATCAGGGAGTTCTTCACCCTACTGTACGAGTTGTTCGCCATTGCTTTGCTTTCTGCTGCCAACTCGGTTTTGCAAAGCGCTGCTGCTTTGACCTGACAGTGGGGCTAAAACAGAATCAGAAGTCCAACAACAGAACACCACTCAAGTTAAATCCTCAAGAGTGCAAATACACTGATTGTCATGTCCTCAACCTCCATCGCCTTGTTGGAGTCGACGTTCTGATAAACTCTTCTCCAAAATGACCACACAGACAAGAGGGCGTACATTGACTCTTTGCTGAAGCCAGTCGGAGTAGAGTAAAACTGAGAAATGAACATACAAACGTTCAGAAATAATACACAGTAGCAAACAACACTTAAGGGTGCAATAAATTTGCTCTAGAGAAAATATTTAGCCCACAGCTAAACATTCTTATAAGGGAAATACTGCTTTTTACAAACAGCTAAATTATTAATTAACAAAATATCCATTGCAAAATTGAAAACATACCAACAGTGCTTTCAAAGACAGACTGAATTGAAGGTGCAGTGTTACTGAGAGAAAGCCATGCTTAGTATTTTTTTTAAATAAACTTTATTTCTTGTAAACAACAACACACAACTGAGCTGTGTACATATTAGAAAAAACAAACAAAGAAAACAAATATAATTGCCAGGGGGAGCATAAAGTACAATAGTGACAAAAAAATGACAGTCAATCTTGCATAAAGAAAATTGTACAAATTGTGGTATATGTGCCAGAAGTCACAATGAATTAACATAGGAGATAATCCAAAATTCCAAGTTGACTGCAAGTCCATATTGTTGTTTTTGCTTTTTGATTAGTTGAAGGTTGAATTGTAAATATATAATGTTTAAGTTCAATCAAAAAAACTGAAAAGTCTGTTTTTTTCCTCAAAAATTTACATTTATGTAGGTGAAATTTAGCCTTAATAAGTAATAAATTGATAAAGAAACTTTTCAAATTCATTTTTTCATATTGTTGAAATCCAAACAAGATATTTTTCCAATATAATTGAAAACCTGCTGATATTTTTGAGCCAGCAAAGTTACAAAAATGCTGCCAAAATACTTTAGAGTAAGAACACAACCAGAACAAATGAGTGACTGATTATGGGCAAATGTCACAGAAGGAACAGTTTACATCAATTGAACCATGCTTAATATTCTCCTGCCTTGTCTTCTTTTTATGACATCATCAAAAACGGCAGGCTCTTAAAATGTAATATCTAATTCTGCCACTAGATGGCAACAACTGAACACTTCTGTAGTATAAACCTGTGAAATGTCAATAAACTGACACAACACCACACTGATGGTTACCCTAAACAGCTGACAGGCCCTTTACAGGCAGCTGGAGTCACATGTCAGGTGGTGGTGTAGGGATCGCATGAGACGCATTCTAAAACGCTGAATATGTGGTGGAGGGCATCTAGCATCTGGGAACTCAACAGACTCGGAAGTGGTTTATGATCAGTCTCCATTTGGAAATGTTTGCCAATGAGATAATTACTGAACCTTTCACAAGCCCAGGTAAGACTCAAAGCTTATTTTTCCACTTGTGCGTATCTGTGCTCCGTCTGTGTTAGAGATTGTGACACATATGCAACAGGTCTCCATTCCTGACCCCATTTTTGAAGCAGCACACTCCCCAGACCATAAGATGAGACATCTGCTGAAACTTTACTTTCCCGGTTAGTATCATACATGGCTAACACCGGCGGGGATGAAAGCATCTCTTTGAGATCTTTAAATGCTTTGGGCTGATCGACTCCCCATATCCAACAGTTTTTCTTAGACAACAGATCCCTTGAAGGCTTGTCTCGCTCTGCTAACTGTGGAATAAACTTCCCTAACTGGTTAACCATTCCAAGGAAGCTTCTTAATTCACTCACATTTCTGGTTCCTTCATCTTTCTCACAGCTTCTGTTTCATTTGGATGTTCAGTGTAATACCAGCTTCTTGAATCTTTCCAAGAACAGTATGCAGACGAGCATGATGCTCGTCTGCATACTGTGTTAGTGTGTTCTTCCCCACACTAACACATCGTCCATGTGGCAAAAACTATAATCAGTCCCTCTGTAACCATTCTGTTTTGGAAATGCTCAGGGGCAGACGCTATGCCAAAGGGTTGCCACTTAAAGTAATAACGACCAAAAGGAGCAATGAAAGTTGTATATTTTGCTGCATCTTCAGTTAAAGGTATCTGCCAAAACCCCATTTTACCATCTAATTTACTGAAGATTTTAGCTCCTCCCAGCTTACCGAGTGTTTCATCTACAGAAGGAAGATGATACTTCTCTCTGCACACAGACTCATTCAGCTTTGTGAGGTCAGCACATACGCGTACAGCATCTGTCTTTTTGGGAACAACCACCATTCCTGAACACCACTCAGTTGGCTCCTCAATTCTGCTGATCACACTCAAACTTTCTATACGGGACAGTTCTTGCTCGACTTTGTCCATCAAAGGAAGTGGAATCCTTCTGGGTGTCTTTAGTGAGAATGGTTGAGCTCCTGGTTTCAGTTTGATGGCATAAGGTTGTCTCACTTCTCCCCAGACCACTGCAGAACTTTGGATAGCTAGTTTTTAATGTTTCAGCAGTTCTCATTTAATATAGCTACAAGCTCCAGTTTCTGAATGACTGGCCTACCCAAAAGTGCAGTTTGCAGGTGTTTAGTTAAACCCCTAAAAAAAAAAAGACAGTGATGTAATAGGAAGAAACGAATCACAAAAAAATGTTTAGCATGAGTAAAATAGCTGTGTCTGAATTAGAAGCTCTTGAATAAAGGCAGAAAAATGTCCCCATAAACACACGTTAACACAGGCCTGCTCTAGCTTTCCCCAGTCAAGTGTGAAGGGTTAGAGCTGTAGACAAAGCAGCTACAGGTTTGTTCTATCAAACAACTTCATATTTCATCCCTTTATGTTCAGTTTATATTTTTAAGCTCACAATACAAATATGATTTAGGCATAAACTACTAGTGAGTTTGGAGCCATTAAGTCCTGAACTGTGAATGGAGTTAGTGAGTCGTGGATAGAAAGTTCACAACTTTCTATATATATCTGGATATAACTGCAGGTATTTATTTGATTTGTGTACACAACTATTGAAAAATTTAATAGTTAACTAGCAATATGACATTTTACTAGTCCTGTTTATTTTAATGCAGGCCAGGCAACCCTTTCAGGCGAGCCGGGAGAACCTGCAAATCCCTCCATACTGTTCTGGTAGGAGGCTGCTCTTCTATATTCATACTGACACACAAACTCCATTACTCATCCCATCTCCACAGGGTCGCAACTACATAGTATTCAGGTGGAAACATGATAATGTGGAAACATTAAATAAATATTATATTAAATGTGGAAATAAAATGTGGAAATATTAAAAATGATAATGAATGCTGTTGTCAAAATGCCTTTTGTTAAATCTTTGATTTGTTCTTGTGCTGGAAAGCTAGAGACAGGTGACAAACTCACTTTTGAACCCTCTAAATGGCCGTTTTTGACTAATTTTGAATGTACCCTTTATATTTTCACCTTAAAACCTATTTACCTTGCCTTGTTTGGTATAATTTTTTTCAGCACAACCTCAGCTTTATGATTTAACAGTGTCTGTTTTATTTTGACTTGATGCATTATCACAGTGGATCATAAAAAAACAAAAAAAACAAAATCAGAGTGGAAAAAACAGATATGAACTAAAATACACAAAAAATGTTGAACCCCTTTTCTAATCTAAAATGAAAATCTACAGCGTAAATTTTACAAACGTGAACAAGTTTAGCAAAATGACATGTTTTATTTCAAATTGTGGGCAATTCCCCAGGCGTTTTTTTTTTTTTTTTTTTTTTTTTAAAACAACCATTTAATAAAATGTGTCTCAATGACTCCACCACAAATCCTCTCCAACATCACAACGTCTCATGGGTTTTCTTTTTTTTTTTTTTTCCCTTACAACCATTTACAAAACGGGAGTCACGATAAGTCTGCACACAAATCAGTTGTGCCACTTCTCAAAACAGTTTCTGTCCAGGAGAATGCACAGTGGCACATCACAACGCTTGCATTTCCATGAAGTGTCCTTCCTGAGCTTGTCCACCTGGAGGCAGTGTCTGCACTGCCGTCTGGGTTTGCTGGCCTTGTGCTCAGCATGGATGGGCACAGGAGTGTGATCAGCTGCCCTTCTCTTTGGCATACCTGCCATGTCCACACCGCAAAGCTCACTGCTGATCATCACGTTGAAGTCTTTGTGCGTCATGGGCTGAACGCCTTTGGTGGCGCTCAAATCATGGTGCAGGATGTAGGCGTTTGTTGAGGCAATGTTAATCAAATGCATAAACACAGTCTTGTACCAAGTGTGAGTTTTCCGCTGCGCAGAGTAGTACTGGATGAGCTGATCAGACAGGTCCACCCCACCCATATACTTATTGTACGCCAGGATTGGTGTGGGACATGGAATCTCTTTCACAGTCCAGCGTTTCTCATCATCCTTCACCCTCCTCTGCACCGTCTCGCCTGAAAACGCAGGGTGGATGGTCGAGCACACGGACACCTCCCGTGTGTCCATCCACTTCACAAAGACCAGTGGGCCCTCTCTGATCCATCGCACCGATCCCCTCTCACTTTTCTTGGTGAGAGCATTCGGCCTATCTCTGGGACATCCTTTTCTGCCTTCCCTGTAGGTGCCACAAGCTCCAAACTTTGCGCGGGCTAGATCCATTAACAGTCTGGGACTGGTATAATAATTGTCCATGTAAATATGGTAGCCAGTGCCAAGATAAGATGGCTGAATAAGGCTCATAACCACATCATAAGACAGCCCATGCTGACTTGGAGAGGAGGTCTTGCCAGTGTACAAGCTAAAACTCACAGTGTAGCCACTGGTTGACTCGGCCAACACAAATAGCTTTAGCCCCCATTTGTTCGGCTTGTTCTTCATGTACTGGGTCATGCTGGTTTTTGCCTTTGTTGCCACCATCCTTTCATCAACAGAAAGCTCCCTCTTTGGGTGGTAATAAGCCTGGCAGGCATGGAGGACCTCATCAAAAACAGGCCTGAGTCTAAATAGTTTGTCGTAGCCTGGTGTTCCCTTCTTTTCGTCATTTTTGACATCCTCCTCAGGATTACTTGGGTGCAAGTTCCACATAATGGTCCTGAACCTGTCCCTGGTCATAACCTTGGCTGGAGTTAGCACAGTCAAAAAGTGATTTTGTTTCCAGTAGTCCTGGATACTTGGTAGTCGCACCAAGGACATATAGATCAGGAGACCCAAAAATTTATACAACTCATCTGTGTCTACTCTAACCCATTTATATTTCTTTCCAAGAGCTTGATTTTTTGCAGCATACTTGTTTGTGTTATCGCAGATGGTCTTGACCGTGTCAGCCGAGAAGAACAACAAAAAGAGTTCTTTCGGGCTGTAGGGGGCCAGAGCATCGAGCTGTGTACCTGGTGTCCTCCTAGGCTGAAAGCGGCTAAGGACGGGGGCCGAGTCTGGGTCCTTCTCGGTGTTCCACCGCCCGTGGCCTGGTTCTGCTGCTGCCTCGGACAGCGGGGATCTGGACCTGGCTCTCTGTGGTGCTCTCCGTGATGCTCTCCGTGATGTCGTCTGTGTTGCTCTCCGTGGCTTTTTCTGTGGTGTGAAAGTCTTTCCCCCCTCCTCCTCCTCCTCCTCCTCGTCGTCGTCCTCGTCAAAGAAAATGGAGGGATCCTCTACCTGGAGATGGGAATAAGCTTGTATAAACTAGTGCAGCGAGCCTCTATTCCGATTATAATAGTTTACTGTGCATATCCCAGGCCCAGTGAACAAATAAAGAAAGAAACTAACGAACAAGGAACAAACCTCATCGTCAAAATCGTCAAAATCAAACTCTGAGTCCGAGTCCGACTCGGAGTCCGTCTCTTCCACCGGCGCGCCGTATTCCTCGTCTTCAAACTCATTTGAAGGCTTTTCGACTTGCTCTGCGGTCTCGCCACTACAACTCATTTTACACACGCACTCTACCGCACGTATACTCAAATAAAACGCATCCAAAACACTTCCAGTTTAGTCTAAAACGTCGACTAAGCTTCGTTCTCGTACCGTCTCCACAACTCCCTCCCAGAGCTGGTCACATGACCTCCACAGGCTTCTTCTTCTATGATGTTTACAGGCAGGGTGCAGACTTTGTGTACTACCGCCACCAGCTGGACGGAGGTGTAATCGAGAAATTAAAATGAGCCCATATCTTTAATACCCTAAAATAACTATATCACATATACATACGCATAGTGAATTCTCTCACTAAGTTTGTTTGTGTCTTTTAAATATTTAATAAGTGCTTGAATTTTATCTTGTGATTGATGCTTCCCTAATAAGTTAGCCATGGTTATTGAAATGTCTGTTTCCCTTTCCATTCCTTTTCTCTTTTTATATATATATATATATAAACATAGTATTTCTAGAATTGTGTGAAATTGTATTCTTCTTATCAGGTCTGTGTTTTCAGATCACAGTTTATCCACATAAAGCTTCTTTCATGTCTATTTTTTTTACTGTTTACACACCAACCGTCTAACTGCAAAATATCCCGAGAATATTACAGCTAAATTGCTCTAAACAGACAATTTAGAAAGCCAACGGCCTATTGGAAGCATGGTGGCCTGAAAGACGACTCCAGTGCAACAGATGGGCTGAGTAAAATGGCACAAAGATTTTTGGGTTCATTTCTGTTTTGGTGTGACCAAAGAGATATAAAATAAATTAAAAATTTGATGTGATGCATTTAGGAACTATATTAGATGACATTTTTTGATTATCTTCATTCTTAGGATTAGTTGACATGTAATTGAGTTCTGAGAAAACCAAGATGTTTTACTATAAAATTATTATGCTAACTGCATAAGTAGTTTTTTCCCCAGTGTGTGTTTTACAGTTATCATAGTTTTGACACAATAAAGTAAAATGATGGAGACTGCATGAGGAGGAAGGACTTATTTTGATTGTGGAGTCCGGTTTTCTATCCAACTTGCACACAAGTCAGCAAAGAGCTCCCATGGGAGCCACACACCAGTTATGATTGGATCCATTTGCATCACGAATTCAGAAAAATTGAGTCTTCAAAGTCACATTGACGTTTTTGAGATATGGTCGCAAAGTGAAGCGAGTGAGAAAAAAAATGGTATAACTTAAGCATCAGTTATATATGTGTTGGTGTGTGTGAGGGTTTCCCTCCTAAAGTGCTTTTGACTTTATATCATTTTGGTATGTATTGTTTGGAATAATTTGATGTATTTACTTTTTAATCATCTTCTATCTTTTGAGTATCTGGTATGTTTGCCTACCTCCATGAGCGTGCTGAAGGACTTGTTTTCAGTCAGCTATGTGGAAATCATTGTCTAAGAGAGATGTATTTTGGATTTGTGTTTGGGATCCAGATTGTTTTATGTTTTACTCAGTTTTGTTTTGAGTTAACTGTTAACTGTGTAGACATTTTTTTACGAATATAGTTTAGTACAAATGTTTGTTCTTTCTTTCTGGAAATGTGAATGTCTCCACCCCTTTAATTAGTCCTGGTGAAAGCCAATCCTTTAAAAGCCAGGTGGTTCAGATGAGAGAGAGATTCTTTCTCCTCTGTTTTGACGAACATGTTGTAAATTGAACTGAAATGTGTGGACTGAGATAAAAGAAAAAATATTGAGAGCCCTAAAAACTGCTGGTTCCAGTCTGGTTTCTTTTCGGTCGTAAACTAAGTGTGGCAGAGCAGATCTCATGGTAGATATTCTGTCCTTGACAAAACACTATTTGTATTTAAACTTTCCATGTTCAGCCAACAATAACAGATGTCTTCACGCCTTATTTGGTTCTGTTTGATAATTTCTTACATAACCTGCATTATGAGTGTCATTTTATATAAATGTCTGCAGGTTACCACAAAGAGGCTTTGTAAGTATGCAAGTGTGAGTCAGGTTGTAGCACACTTAAAGAAATACCATAATAAGCGTCTCTAAACATTTGCCACTGCATATTTAGGCATTCACTTTTGGTTAAGCAATTCTACAGCTCGGGTTATTACTAAAACCCCATTAATGCAACATATCACTCCTGTCCTACAAAGACTACATTGGCTGCCATCAAGTTCCGCATCGAATACAAAATTCTGCTGTATACTTTCAAGGCCATTCATAATCTTTCCCCACCATATCTTTCCAATCTTATTCATATTTCTATTCCCGCCCGTTCACTCAGATCATCTTCTTTTATCTATTTGACCGTTCTCTTTGCCCGTCTTACCACCATGGGGAGAAGAGCTTTTAGCTACTCTGCTCCTCAACTCTGGAACTCATTCCTTCTCATTTAAAAATCATAAAGTCATTCTCGATTTTTAAAACAGAACTCAAAACTCACCTTTTCAGATCTGCCTTTCACATTGATCATTGTTAATATGTTTCATTTTATATAGATTTTATAGAGATTTTATAAAGATATATAGTTTTGTTTTATTGTCATATTTGGTTTTTGTTTTGTATGATTTTATAGATACTTTGGTTGGTTTTTTTCTTTGTGCTCCTTGTATGGTGTCCTTGAGTGCCAGAAAGGCACCTTTTAAATAAAATGTATTATTATTATTATTACAGAGTCAATTTTCTTTTACGCATATATTGTCCCGATTTCTGCCAGCACAAACTGACCTCACTAAATTGCCATAAAGCCAGAACTTATACTAGTCCAAAATTTGCAGACTCGCACTATTTTTGCCTTCATACAACAACAAAATGAAATCCCTAGTTGAGGCAAATGTTTGCTGTCTGGAATCAAAGCATCTGTGGCAAAATTCAGATGTTTCTGTTCTGGTTCTACCTATTAGTGTTGCAATGGTGAAAGTAAGTCAAAGTACTGTTGAAACACTTTACCAAGGTCGATAAAGAGTCACACGCTGTTAGACAAAGGGGCCATAGTAAAGAGTTACATTTTTGATTCTGTTAGACACTAAGACACATTCCTCAGAGAAACAGAAACTTATCAGGACACAGAGACATGGTGTGATTTCAGGGAGTGTCTTCATTTCATATCATCAGCTGTCCAGTTCATATAATCAGCTGTCCTCCTCCTTCTCCTCCTCAGACACTGCACAGACTTTTTTAGAAACTCTTCTCGAATGTAATGGTAAAAGCGTCTCCTGTCAGCGCTGAAAGTGAATAAAATACGTAAAGTCTGAATGCTTTTCTTGGCTGATTTTATGCTCCGTGTGTCAATACAAATTATGATTCATTGATCGGGGTTTCCATTCCCAACAGTACCGATAATGTTACTCAGGAACTGAAAAAAAAAAGCCAAAGTTACTGATGCTAAATATTATGAGTAAACGTGTTTGAGAACAGTCCTCTCTCAAGTGTAGCTACCAGTTTTTTCATTGACCAAGTGTTTTTTAAAACCAATAATCACTCACTGACAATCAGTCTTCTTAATTTCAAGAATCTCACTCACTTTTCCTGCGTATCAATTTTTTGGGTGGAAAGTAAAAGTGCTCACCATATACACAGTCCAGTCACATTAATGTGACCATCTGTCAAAAGCCAGAATAACCACCTTTCGCAGAGCGAACTGCTACGAGACGTGCAGGAAGAGAGTCACTTAGGTCCCTGAAGGTCTTCTCTGGGATGTTGAGCCATGCCGACTCTAATGCCGTGGCCAGCTGCGCTAGATTACGCGGTTGAGGATCCATGGCGCGAACAACTCGATCGAGATGGTCCCACAGATGCTCGATTGGGTTTAAGTCAGGTGAGTTTGCTGGCCAGGGGAGGACGGTAAACTCATCCTGGTGCTCTTCGAACCACGCACGTACACTGGCAGCTGTATGGCACCTCGCATTGTCCTGCTGGAAGATGCCATCATCCTGAGGAAAAACAATGCGCATGTAGGGGTGGACATGGTCCGCAAGGACAGATGCGAACTTGTATTGATCCATCGTGCCTTCCACAATAATCAGTGAACCCAGAGAATGCCAGGAAAACATTCCCCAGACCATAATGCTCCCGCCTCCAGCTTGGACCGTTCCTGCAATGGTTGCAGGGTGGTTCCTTTCAGAGGTTTCACGCCTTATACGCCAACGTCCATCTGTCCGATGGAGCATAAAACGCGATTCATCTGAAAACGCTACCTGTCGCCACTCAGTGGACGTCCAGCTGCTGTACTGGCGTGCAAATTCTAGCCTTCGTCGTCGATGAACACCAGTCAGCATAGGTGCACGAACCAGGCGTCTGCTTCGGAGGCCCAGACGCAGCAATGTTCGCTGAATAGTGGTTTGGGAGACACTTGTGGTAGCCCCTTGGTTCATTTTAGTGGTCAGTTGCTCAACGGTAGCCCGTCTATCTGCCCGAACGCATCTCCGCAACCGTCGTTCGCCTCTGTCATCTATGGCCCGTGGTGCACCACATTTGCCACGTCGTTGATTTTGGACAGTCCCATTTTGCCATGCACGGTACACTTTTACCACGGCGGCACGCGAACAGTTCACAAACTCAGCCGTTTCGGAAATGCTTCCACCCTTGGCCCGAAAGCCAATGATCATGCCCTTTTGGACGTCGGATAAATCGCTTCGTTTCTGCATTACGCCAACGATTGAAATGTTTTCCGAAGCCCACACACACCCTTTATATACGCTCAACTGCACTGTGCTGCCACCTGCCTTCTGTGATTGGTTATTTAACTCTGAAGTGGAAAGTACGTGGTGGTCACATTAATGTGACTGGACTGTGTATTTCAAAATATATTTTTACTGGAAAAGTCTTTTTTTCTGCTTAGAAAAGGTTCAGATTTCATTTAGCATCAATAGGCAACTAAACTCTAAGGTTGTAGATGGATTGCCATTATGTACACACCTTTCTATTTTGGAGAGGTTAAACTTCAAAAACTCATTATCTTTAACAGCAGCATATCTTTAAAACATGATAGACCAGTAGTAGTTTCTTTGTGTTATGTACACTAAAGATTTCTGGCTTATCTGATCTTTACTCTCTTCCAGAGCGGCACTTGAACAGACGGCGCTCGAGTTGCTTCTGGTCCCGTTTTGTTGTCTTGAGAGCATTGACTTGTATAAAAAAGCAGCTGAACAACTGTTCTACTTAAACATAGCTGTCTTATGATTTTTAAAAGTATCACTGTATTCCTGTGTCATTAATTTGTATGTTTTTAAAAATTGTTTGAATTTGTTTACATTTTGTGCTATTTCTTTGTGAAGATCATTGGGGATTTTGTCTATAAAAGTTTACTACTAACTATACGTTCCCTTTTTCTTCCTGTGTGCTCTCTCAATATTTTTGATAGCTTTTCTTTTCTCTAAATATAAAAGAAAAATACTTAAACTTTACACTTGAATTCAGATTTCAAATGCAAAAACACAAACTAGAAACACTTTTTTTTGGGTAAAATTTATTTTGTAGGGGATACATGTTTGAAGAGATTGTCTTGACAATGAAGCTGTCCAATTCCCCAACAACCAGGAGAGTACATGAAATAAACTGAATTACTTTTCACACAAACTCTACACTATGTGAATATATTGTAGCACAAGGGTTCAACATGGAGACACTTTGTTAGACTAAATCTGACTCCATGAAGCATCAGTAACAAAGTTCAAGCCATCATTACTAGTTGAAAAGTGCTTCTTTTTTTCCACTAGAGATGCACCGAGAAATCTGTTGACCCTAACCCACCAGTTTCATCGCCCCTATCTGATGACGAGCTGGTAGGAAGTGTAAAAATCCTATATATTTTTTGATCATTGAACACACCATATCTAGCAACACTGTCAAACGTAGCATGGACACTGTTGCTGACCAAACATTAAAAGTTAGCTCAATTTCCTATCAGAGAATTTAAAGTATCAGTGAGGTGTCACAGGAAGCACAGCGATATAATAACCTATTTGAAATATAAATGTATTTTTTCTATGACATGTTGAGATACTTCTGTGGTTCATTAAAGCCACAGGAGAGCACTAAAGTTTGAGAACAGCAAGGCAGTACGACAAAGTTTCTCTGTTTTATGCCTTTTGGATCTCAACTTGTTTCTGTACAATTGCTAATTTTGTATATAGTCTAGGTTTGTTTTTTTTTGTAGATCCTCTTTCTCACACATGAGGCATGACAATGTCTTTATATTTTGAATAACTAATGATCACTTATGGCAGGGGGGCTAGTAAAACCAATACTTTTAATCTTAAAGAGAAATCGACATCGATAGGTGAAAAAACTGCAGGACAATTTTAATCAGTGCATCTCTAGGCCCACATTTTTATTCCCACTATGCTTTACCTCTTTTTTTATTTTTTTTATTAAAGATACGTTATTTTAAAAATCCCCATGTATTTTACACAAATGTATTATGTTCATTTTTGTTACAATTTCTTTACAAAGTCTTCAGTGTGTGCTTCAATTCTGTAAACTCGAACACACTGGCTCCTCCGGTGGAGCCGTATTAAATATCATGCTCCGAATACACAATGAAGACACTTCATACAATCAAACATCCCGATTAGAAACAGTCATCGAAATCTGTCTTTTACATATAAACCGCAAAAGCAATCACAGGGACTGAAGCAGATAAAACGTGACTGATTATTTGGAAGAGAATAGTGAAAAAGGAGAACGACAGCAGTCAGTGCAGCAACGTGTGAGTCATCTGAAACGGAGGGGGAAGAACAAAAAAAAAGCGTAGCTTCGCAAGTGCTAGTCTTTGAGTGGTTTCTCCACTTTATTTTTTTTAGGACCATTCTTTGAATAATAATAATAAAAAAGAAAGGGATGTGGCAGAGAAAATGCATGAACAAGAATATGTATAAAAACTGGGAGGGCCTTTCCTTTCAACCCTGATCTTTTGTGTTGTCGTCTGGATCCTCTTCACTATCAAAATCACTGTGGAGGGTCTTGGCTATAGTAGTTATGTTTCTATCCTCCTTCTTTATCTGAACTGGTAATGGAGTCACTGGTTACAAAAAGGAGACAAAAAACAAAATTTAATAAATAGTAAATCTTGTCAGGATGCTGTTACCAAAACAGACAAATCATGTTCATCATCTTCAAGGTTTCCCCCAGAAAACTTGCTTAAGCCCAGCATTTTTTTGAGTCAAAAAATGTTTAAAGTTGACAGGAAATTTGAAACTGTCACTTGATAGTTATGTGTTATTGGAAGATTAATATCTGAACACCAACTGTAAAGTCTTAATGTAAACATAAAAAAACTCCAAAAACTTAGTCAATGATTTAATGCTAAGCCAGGTGGGGGCACAAGTAAAGTCTTTGTGTTGGCTTATAGGGAAATCCTGATCTTTACAGTCAACAACAACAACAAAAAAGCTTGTTCAGATCATTTTTACTAAAAACACAAAGCTCTCACCTGATTGAACGAACTGGTCTTCAGCTCCTCCGCCATGATTGCCGTGAACGGCGCCAACAGTCTCCTTTTGCTCTTCGTCCGCGACAATTCTCAGCCTCGCGCTCTCAAAAACCGATTTGATGACGATAGAATCCTCGTAGATCTGGAGTGGACAGGAAACGGAATTAGTCAGAGCTTAAGCTGCTAGTCTGTCGAGTCGGGATCGAAAAACCCGTTTGTGACGACGACGGAGGAATGAAAACGAAGGAAAGCCGATGAGAGAGTTTGTGAGCCTTCACCTGGGATCCCTCCAGGTTGTAAGTCTGTGCGTTGTGACATAGAAGGAAGACGTCCTTTTCTAAATCCCCAACGCTTCTGTACTTGTGGTTACGAACACGCTCCTGAGAAGCAGAGGGTGAAAAAAAGGTCATCATTTAGGCATAATTTAATCCGTCGTACAAGAGAGAATTTCACGAGTTGAAACCGGAAGTTTATGCACTGCACTAAGATACAAAACGTTTTAAATTTATTTCTTAATGACTGGCATTGAATAAGAGCAAACTTTTCCTACTTTCTTTCAGATAAGGTACCTAAAAATAATTTCTGCTTCCTAGATACCAAAATAAAATGTCAATTTTTTTTTTGTCTTACAATCTTCAGCCAGCTTTTGCACAAGGTTATCCTTTAACAGCGCTTCAGTACAGGTTTTGGTGGAATCTGGAGGAGGGCCAAGTTTAATTGAAATGACTGAAATCAATCATTTTTAATTGATTACTATTTACTAAGATTCATTTCTGAACAAACAGCAATTAAACTCTAACATCAGATTTAAAACGGCAATAACAAACTGGAGATTATTCTTTATAACAATTTTGAATTATATTTTTATCTATGCTGTAACCACCAAATCAAATATAATAATCTTAGTCTCATAAACAAATCTAATTGACTCTATATAAACGTATGATTGCAAATTTTGCAGAATACCAACAGTACCGCAAACATACAACCTTTAGTTGTAGGTTTGTGATTTCTCAGCATAGTGCATTGAAACACAGTACCATCTCTGAGTCATGGGTTTGTTTTCTGCCTTATAATACAAGTTCCAGATTGCTCCCTTTTTTCCATCCTAGCAAAATGTTTCATAACTTAATGGGTTTTGTATTGTAAAGCCAAGAAAATGTGACCTTCATAGTGCTCAGAAAGTTCATATATTTTGAAAAACAAACTTATCCACATGTCCGTCAGTACCGTATTTTCCGCACTATAAGGCGCACCGGATTATAAGGTGCACCTTCAATGAACGGCCTATTTTAAAACTTTTTTCATATATAAGGCGCACCGCATTATAAGGCGCCACAGTTAGACGCCACAGTTAAGGGTTGCCACCCCTCCCATATTGAACCTACACAGGACGCAATTTGTTCTGTACTCTACAAATGTGGATGTATAATAAAGAATTTATATAGTAGTCTGAGCCCAGTCATTGTTTCACTCATGGTGTTGGTGTTGCTATATTGTGGCCAACTGCTTTCTGGGTAACACAGACCAACCGACACGCTGCTGCCGCAGTCTCTCCCCCCCGGCATTAAATGTATAGGTGCTGGTCCCTTGGTAACCCTAATCGAAGCACCCCAATGAATGTCTAAAGCCACTTTGTTGACATAAAGAATGTCAACAAAACAGTCCGACTCCAGTTGGCGAGGAGAGCCTTCCGCGACTGTGTCGGGGCGTGGCCGGACGATGGTCACCCTTCTCCGTTCGCGCACAGCATGTTCATGGAGAACGTAGTGCTAAATAACCTGCAGATGACCTGATTCTAGATGGTCGGTAGGTAGATAGGTCAGTCAAACTTTATTAACAAACCAGCGTTCTGACAACTATCCCAGCATGCACTGCATGTTTTTTCTTCTACGGGCAAAAATGAAGTCGTCGGCTGCTTACCGTAGTTGCTAGACCTGTTGTGGCTCAATATTGGTCCATATATAAGGCGCACCGGGTTATAAGGCGCAGTGTCAGCTTTTGAGGCAATTGAAGGTTTTTAGGTGCGCCTTATAGTGCGGAAAATATGGTATATGCAGAAACATCTGTGTGCAGTTGGTGCTAAAATCTATTGATGTTGTCTATATATATATATATATTTCCCTTCTTATTCCGCTAACAACCTTCATTCCAATATGTTAATCCACATTTTTCATGAACTGCTATGTTAGCAGTCACGATGACAATGAGATCAGTGTATGGGTCCCGAGGGCGCTCTGCGACACGTACTCTGATCCTCCTGAAATCCACAGGCTTTCGGATTAGTTCGTAATACTCCGGTACTTCTTTCTTAGAGGGAAGCTGCACAAAACCTTTACTGATCTGTCGTCCCAACCTGCAAGAACAAGATGAGGTTTCAGGTAATCTCATTTGATAAAAAAAAAAAAAAAAAAACTACTTCAGTGGTAATACAGTACAGGGCTGACATATCAAAGTCCTAGCGGAGTCTCACAATGACTACAGATGTAAGCCTACTCCTCAATCTACAGATATAGACACAAGAAATTAATAATTTTACAATTTTAAAGTTTAAGTTTTTTTGTTTGAAATGTTATAGAAAATTATTTGTCATAAACTACAAATACAAAATTTGTTCCTATTCATAAAATGCTTTAATTGTTTACAAGTGAAAATCCAGTCGAAATATTTTCACATTGACAAAGTGTTACTTTTGCTATGGTGTCATCAGCCTTTTTATTTATTCCTATTTTTTTTTTTTTACAAAATATTATTTGAGTCAAATAATCAGAAAGTAAATTATGCTGTCAGTTTTACCATCACATTTCCAGAATCCAACATTCTGAGGTGGGTTAAGCATGTTTGACCGCTTTAACCTTAACCCCCACAGTGGCAAGCATAAAAGTTAGTTGTTTTTTTTCACCGTCGCCTCATATGTGTTGGAAACAAATGAGCAAGTGGAGAAGATGAACTTCGTCCAGACAACTATATTTCCTATGCCACTGAGGCGACAGGCAGAGTCCACTAACCTATATCAGTATCGGTGAACATCGCAAGTTAGACTCTTCCTGATGAACTTACTGTAAACATCTTTACAAAGCTGAAATGAACCGGAGCAGTTTTTTCCGAAAGATTCAGGTGGACCCAAGTTGAACTAGAAGCACAGGCAGAATATCTATGAAAAATAAGGCAATAAAGTAAGGCAAGGTATCTTACTTTACCTTAATTCTCGTCATACCTTCATCTTTAGCTAAAATGAAGATATGTTCTGAAGTGTTCTAGATATCTGTTGTGATTCCATCAAAAGTTTGACTGGAGCTCCACTTCAGTCACTCACAGCATGCTTCTAAAGACTCACAGGAGCTTTCCCGTTTAGAGAAGCGGCATATTCTGTAATGACTTTGATAGATCAATCTTCATTTCTTACATCACTCACAAAAAAGATGTGCATTTTTGGAAAAAAAACAACAAAAAAACTCTGACAACTGCTGCTTATGGAGCATAAACAAGGCAAAATCAAACAATTCGAGGATATCCCACGGAGTCTTCGCATCAGGCCTTCTGACAAAGCTTTAAAAACCCCATCAATGAGTGTTATTCTTAACTCGTCCCCTATTTTGGATCAGAATTTTCTCAGTTTAAAAGCTGAGTGTCTGCACTGGCATTCAGTACTACTCTCTGTCAGAGTAACCTCAAACCATCTAGGTAAAGAACTAGAGGATTTGTGAATGCTTGTTGCGTTGTAGTAGCAATATTGTTAAGATTCACTAGACCAGTGATTCTTAACCTTTTTTGAGGTTCTGAACCCCCAGTTTTATATGCGCATTCACTGAACCCTTCTGCAGTGATAAATAAAATATGATTTTTTTCTCCCCCAAATCCAAGACATAGGGATTGACCCAACTAGAGCCAACTAGAGGCTAGTTGGGTCACTAGAGCCAACTAGCTCTAGTTGGCTAGTGACCCAACTAGCCGCTAGTTGGGTCACTAGCCTCTAGTTGAGGCTAACTAGAGGCTAGTTTGGTCACCCCATGATCACTAAGTTTTCTTAAAAGGTAGAGTCTCTGAGAACAGTTTTTCAAAATATAGTCAGTGTTTTCAGCAAAGTTGAGCTGACTGTCCAGGAACGACCCAAGGTGTTTAAAATTTGCCACAGTTTCAACAGGTTGGCCATTGAGAGAAACTGGAACCACTTTAAGATCTTGTTTAGATCATTTAATTAGCTCTACATTCTTAAGAGAATGAAAAATTAATAATAAATAATAAAGACTTTGCGGTATTCTGATTTAGGAATGTAATTATATTAGTTGTGTTACCACCCCCACGCCACTAGAGGCAGTAGCAACCCCTAAAAAGATGTGACTAAGGAGCAGATTTAGAAATACACCGAAAGCTACAGAATTTGGTAAAAACAATGAGTTTTGCTGAAGTAAATAAAGACACAAGTTCAAATCCATGCTGAGAGTGGAGCTCCTTCAATCAGTGCTCCTTCTCTGCACTGATTGGCTAAGCAATGTAACATGATCCTCTGATTGGCTAAGCAATGTAATGTGATCCTCTGCAGCAAGTGATGGCAAAGTGGGGCGTCATCACGACTTTACACAAGTGTGTCTTTACCTCCGTGGCAGAGGCTTCGCCGAACCCCTGAGACCGACTCATCGAACCCCTGGGGTTCGATCGAACCCAGGTTAAGAACCACTGCACTAGACTGACCCGTCCTTGTAGTTGATGACCATGTCCACCAGAGTGTTCAGTGTCTTGGTGAGCTCGGGTGGATTTGGAGGCAGCTTCTCAGCCGGTGGGCGTCCTCGCTTCCTTTTGACCTTTTCACCCATCTCTTGGCCGGCCTGCAGCTCTTTCTCTCCATGGTGATCACTTTTACGCTTCTTCAGGCCGATATCTTCTTCCATGTCCTGTAGGGAGCTGTTCTTTTCTGCCTCAGGCTGGAGGAAGAGGAAGCAGTGGGTGGGAGCGGGGGAGGAACCTAGTAAACTCAGACAGACGCACAGGGATCAGGTGAGGTTGAAGGTTTGCACGGTTTGTTCTTTTATTGCAAACCGTGTCGTGTTCTGACAGTAGACGCCTCGAGTCTCGAAAGTGCTGTGGTGCTAATACCTACAACACGTCAAAGCACAAGTTTGAAGTCTGAAAATCTCAAAAAGTAGACATAACTGGAGGATTTATTTTTACTACAATTTAGAGAAGCACTGACAAATGGTAACTGCATTTGACAGATTTTATGCCAATCAGCCAACCTGGGTCTTAGAAGTCAGAATCTACAAATGGATCTTTTTCTGATTAGTGACTGCATTTGTCCATCTGCATTAACAGATGGACAACTACACCTTTCAGTGCGGGTGTCGTTACTGAGGTGAGAAAAATCAGTTGTTTATTTTTAATATCAGGAAGCTCTTTTGAAGTGAAGTCAGAGGAAGTAAAAAAAAAAGAAAAGCTGTTAGAAACTTTTAGAAAGGAAGTTGCATTGAAATCTCCACAGGGAACACGCACGCAGACAGCTAATAGCTAGTAATGCTAGCCAAGCTAATTATGCTAACTGCAAGCAAAAGATGCTGAAACCTGGTTAAAATACAGACTAAACTGATGATGTTCACCTTGTTTTGACTGCAGAGCT